>JAOEHI010003208.1:0-10947 GCA_025447815.1 Percopsis transmontana
TAAATATAAATGTAATTGTACATCGATATTATATTTTTAAAAATGGGCAGTGGTCTCTTAATTTTTTTCATGGCTGTATATATATATATATACACACATACATACATACAGGTATATGTGTATATGTATATATGTACGTACTATATATCCAGCATATATATATATATATATATACTATTATCTTTAAATATCCGTATATTTATCAGTTCATAGATGCTCAGTTTCACTCAAGAACTCAAGTTTATACTGTATAGATAGTTACCAGTTCATTACGTACACTACAGCGGCCAAATAATTATTTTCATCCTGAACGTCAGCTGATTTATATTACCGTAAGTAAGCTTCAGGGTCAGCTAAAAACCACTTTCACGTTCACTGTCAAAGCTCACTCTGACCATGAGCTGTAAAACGAAACAATAAAGCATGGTTGAGTCCAAAATGTAAATTTAAAAAATAAATCACTCCGAGGAGAGTAAGGCAGAATGGTTTTCATGCATCTCTCCTCGTGCTGCTTCCATGCAGGCTCGACTGTGTTTCCACTTTCGGACATGGGTCCCTGGCAGCCGTGAGCTCTATTTGCGATAAAATAGTGGAACATTTCTGAAACCTCATCTTGTCATCACCGTCAACAAGGAGACCCTTTCTTCTCATACACTCACACACACATGCACACACAAACACATACAAGTGGTATTGTATATAGAAATACAGTAGGCTACATACCAAATACATAAACAATATTACACGTACACACACAAGGTAGTAAATATGGAAATACTATAGGATTCACAAATAAATTAACATGCCAACACACACACACATACACGCACAATTTTCAAGGGCACCCAACGAGGTTTTTCCATTTGTCCATTTCTTATTCTCATTGTGGTCTGTTCCAGCGGAGAGCTGTGAGTGGGATAAGATCAACAATGCAGCAAGGGATACGAGTGGTGGGAGAACAGTTCATGACAGTTGTTCCACAATGACTGATTTTCACTTGATAAGGCCTAATGTAAACTATTTGGAGTGCTCTCAAATAAACATTCAAAAGAAATGGACGTTTACAGGAGGAGAGGCACCCATCGGTCAAGCTGTGATGCCCCCCAGAGGGCTTGTGCTCTCTCTGGTCTCAACCAATCCATTGTTGTTTCGAATTTGATCGAAAACAACCACGCTGAAGGGAGTGCCTTTCCCACACTCCCATGCAACTGTGAAAAGACTAGCTAGGGGGATTATAAGGGGTTCTACGGCCGCTATAGCACACATGAGGTGTGCACCTTTAACAAGCTAGTCATTTATTTAAAATCTACCATGGTCAATGTTGTATCAAACATGTTATGTTGTGTTAACTCACTTAACATGCAAGTTATTGTTGTTATAAATGATGTTATAGATTAAACAGTGTTTTTAGCTTCTTTAGATCAAACAACACGTCAAATAACCTGCAAAGCTCATTTGCAACTCATCTATTCCCCCCATAGACAACTTAGCACATATTTACATGCATAAAAATGTTTTTGTTAAAGAACCTAGCTGATTGCTTTCAAGAACGCACAGCCATGAGGAAATTCCTTTAATATTTCTCTTAGCATGTGAAATTCAGTTATAATAGATTCAAGCTGAAAAAGCAAAGTAAATTGATGAATTGATTGGTTCTATTGTTCTGAGGCTTTTTGCACACACCACACGGCAATTTAGCTATGCAGAGACACATTAGAGCACAATATTCATTTTTTTCTCAAATGAGTAAGAATACACTTACACTTTACAATTACAAAACCCCAGAGAAAGAGAAGAGGGGTGGGCTTTTTTAAAAATCTATTCGTTTATTTTTTTAATGGCATTTTGGCATTGACTCAAACGCACTCCAGCCCAGTACCCCATAGACCAAAATGGTTAGAGGACGATGTCATCTCCATTACTGTGTGTAATACCTCTATGTAAAGCATGCTCTGGGAAGGGCCAGAGGCTGCAGTGAGGGACTGCTATAGGATTGTACATACACTTAACACTGCCTGGTAAAAAGTGTATAAGAAGTTGAAAAAAGTTGAAGATGTATAAGTTCTGGAGTACAAATACTGGAAAATATTTTCAAAAAGTTGAATACAAGCACAGGACTCCTAAAGTACCTGAATATTTTGAAGTATTAAAGAAGTTGAAAAGTTGAAGTATGTGGAAGTAGTTAGGGTGTGAATAATAATAATAAATATATTAAGACCAACAACATTAAGGTGTGCTGGCCCACAATAACGACTATTAAACGAGTAATACGTTCAAGGTTCATATTTGTTACTTCTGGTCAAGTGAATTGCAAAAGTTCAGCTAGAATTCCTAGTATATATTGCTTCAAATTATTCATAAAGGGAGCAGGGGCTGAAACAACAGCAGGTGGTTTGGAGGAGGCAGAACACCCCTGGCCTCATGTCAAACTACCAAAAACAATAGTTCCATTATGCGCTGCCCTCTTTGTCGGCCCATTAATGTGGACATTTCAGCCTTCAAGAACTCAACTTCAAACTTGAGAAAACATATGGAGGTAAGTTGTAATAGGTTACTTTTGGGTGTGGATAGCTAACATTAGCCCTGTTAAATCTAATAAAATCAGATCGTATGAAGTAACTTAGTACTTGAGTTGTTTTTTCACTAGATACTTTCGTACTAATTATTTTCTAATTCATTTCGTAGTAATTATTTGGATGACTACTTTTACTTCTACTTTATATTTTAAAGTAACAATACTTTTACTTGAGTTAGCGGACACTTTTATCAAAAGTGCTTTTCAATTAATACAACTGTAAGTATTAAAAGGTGCTGTAAGTAGGATATAAGAGTTACATATGAAAATATAGCCCAGACAATGGGATCTAGGAGAGCATCTGCGTGTATGTGTTTGTGGGAGGTAGGGGGGCAATATTAACTCAGTTTTATGGAAATTTGAGCCATAGGCAAGTAATAAATTGATCACGATCGAACTGGATTTAAAAAATATTAGATACCGTATTATTGGAGGAGGTTAATATCGACCGTCAAGTGTACAGACAAATAGTGGAAGGTTTTAAAATAGAATTGTTACTTCTAAACAAACCTAAAATGAAATGGCAAAAGGTAAATTATTAGAGGACCTGAATATATACTTTGTAGAGTCTGTGGAGCTTTTCCAGCACTGCTGTGTTTTATATAGTATTTTACATGACCTTAATCCAGTAACTCTAAATCAGTGACATAGAGGGCCCCCATAACCTATAAGTCTCTTTCATCTCCACTGACACAATTCAAATGGCTTTGCCTCTACAAATTACCCACCAAGGAAGAGGTGGAGAGGGTACATTTTCCAGACCATCGAATGAAACACATATTTATGTTCATAAATACATAATTCTGACATCATGAAGCTGGTGAAATATTTGTTTCCCACAGTTGGACCACTTAGAGGTAATTGAGTCAATACATCACTGCGTACAGTTACAGCAATACAGAGGCGTAGCCTAGGAATTGCGTTCCATTAGTCAAGGTATGACAAAATCACCATCACGTTTTGATGCATTTTCACAATCATTAAGGGGACGTCTTTCACGCTCGCAGAGCCGCAAAAAAAAGCAGCAAAAAAACGTATTCCTCATTCGTCACTGTAGTAAATCATCGAACTCAGCATTTTAATTACATTTATATTTCTAAACTAACACTGTGACTTAAATCCATAAAAGATGCAAGTTCAATTGGTCCAAGTTGACATGTCTGCTTTGTCCAGATGGCTGTGTATGTATGTATGTATGTGTGTGTACGTGTGAGAGAGAGAGAGAGAGAGAGAGAGGCCATGTGTTTAACTGTATGATGTAGGGTTTGCGTTTCTCCTATTGAATCAAGCCCTGGCCAATGTCACTGTGCCGCCTCAGGGAGTAAATATCCCTGGGAACCATGCCCCTGAAGACAGAACCTCACTTCCACAACCAAATGCACACATACACACACACACACACACAACACACACACACACACACAGCAAATGTCACAGGCAGACATAAACTAATGTGTGAACACCATTTGCTATATTCCGTGCCTATGCTTCATAATGTGGAACTCAGCCACAGGAAATTGGAGGCAAGATATCCCTCCAATATCTTGTCTCCAATTTCGACAATATCTTGAATCAGATGGAAAGGCGCACACACTGAGGTCAGGGATTTAGGGGTGGCTGAATATTAAGGCAGGCTTTGGAATAGTATACCAGTGATATAAGCCTCCAGTATACTTTAAAAAATATTGAATTTGATGTCTTCACAGGTTTTGAAGCGTTTGGCTTCGATAATTTTCAGCTGGCTGAAGTAACTAGTCAAAAAAAGTTGCAGGTTGCTCCCTAATACTCCTCTTCTTACAATTTTTCATGTCAAGTGTCAACTTTGTTTGGGATGCATTTTCCCATGGGTATGAAAATAGAAAAATAACATTACTGACAAAGATAATAGTTTCAGTAAAGGGCAATTGTTTCTCTTTTGCTGTTCCGCCATCTTCTTCTGTCATTAAACGTCACAGTGGCTACACAGACAGTGGCGGGTTTGACACCATTCGAATTTCTCACCAGAACCATTTTTAATTAAAGTACGGGCTACTGCCAGCCTCTGAAGCAACCTTCCAAAATCGGCTTGCACTGAAACGTGATCATTAGTGATTCTTACAGCATTTGGTGCCGTCCAAGCATATTATGGTGTCTATGGTGGCTTAAATAAGACCTTTTCTTTTCATTTTTTTCTTAAACAGAAACCCTCTTAGGATACGAGGAGTACTTGGGACTTGCAAGAGGGGAAGGTTCATTCACAGGGAGACCATTAAGGGCACATGCCATTTACCACAACAAATGCATCAAACCATCCACCATTAAAAAGGAAATAGCCTGAAAATTACCCCAAAGTCAATTAGGCTCATTATTTTTCCTCCTCCTGCAGCAGCGGGGGATGGGGCATCACAGGGGAGCCAGCCACCATCTTTCACAGTTACACGTTTCATGAGGCGTTTTGGCAGGAGTGGGGGTTGAAACACCTGCTAGATCAGGGGTTCTCAAACCATGGGTCAGGACCCCCACCCTTCCCCCCCCCCCTCATTAAGGGGTCGAGTGATGCTTCTGGTGGTGGGGTGGTGGGCAGAATATTTTTGTTTTGTTATAGCTTTAATAAAATCTGCTTACATTTGAATGGTGTTTATGTTTTTTCTTATTTAGATTTCTTGTTGGGGGTAAAAAAAAGTTTGAGAACCTCTGTGCTTGATAACAACATGGAGCGCTAGCAGTCTATCGCCCTAGCCCTATTCTGGGGCAGTGGGCTGGTTGTCATGTGCAGTGCTCTAACCGTTGATTAGAAACAGAGCACAACTTGACCGCCTTTCATACAAGCTCTGTGCTTGTTGACAAAGCTAAAAGCTTCAGTGATTTTAGTAGGGAGGGGGGTAGTCCACTCTTGTTACAAGCCAGACTTTAGTGACAGCATCAGATTTTAACTCCGTTATAGGAGATGTCAGATTGGTGCTCTGCTCCAACCATGCAATCTTCTCATATGCTATCCAACAAGTTGTCTGGGATCAATCTGGGCCATACCGCAGATGTTTGTTTCCATGTATACGTTTTGATGCGTGGAATCGCGTTGCGGTTATTTGGCTGCCCAATCTCTGTGAGACAGGGAACAGAGCTCACCACTTTTTATGTAGACAGCAGACAAACCTAACTGCTTGTCTGCTCCTCTAAGACAGCAGCTCAACATAAATGTTCAAATGTTCAAATAAACATGATGCACAGAGAATCCTAACAAACAGCAGTACAGAAGAACCTTGTTCATTTAACAGACCCTCTGGGAAGTTTACTTTTTAATAGTGTATGTTTATATGTTGATATTTTTCTATTTTTTTGGTTAAGAAAATTTTTGAAAAAAGTATTTTGACACGACTTTAGTGCTTATTTACGTCTGTTTGGTTATTTGTTCAGGGCTGAATAGCGCATTTTATATACTAAGATAATATTGCACATTTGTCCTACTCGAGATTGTCAGCACCAGTGTCAACAAAGTGGGATTATAACTATAGTACAAACACAAAGAGCCTGAGAGTACTGTATGTGAACAATATACAAAAGAAATGAACTCTTACGCAACCCTACCAACTATTACAGAAACTTAAGCCTAATTTTTAAAAATATACAGTATAATTAAAAATATATAATAATAATTGTTTTTAAAAAGAACACAAAAACATAAATTCTGACCCTTCCCTTAAGAGCAATGACAAGGGGAAATGTGGAGGCAAGCAAGGGCTTTGCAGGCACCCTACCATTAAAATGACTTCTAACCATTGAGAGAAAAATAAAGGGAGCGCACCGTGTCACTTGCAAAAGTAATTAAATCATGTCTTTTAAGGACATAGTCGATTACTGCCACTCACATGCACTCAGATTAGCTAGTCTCCCGGGTGCTCGTATCAGCTCATAGGGGAGGTCAGGATGCCTATAAGGAATGACAGCAGGCACAATTTAGCAATGTGGAAATGTCAGGGAACAGCCATTGGCGAAGCTGAACAGTGGCTTTTTGTACATTGCTAGTTAGTGAAGAAGGCCTCAATAACTGTACACTTAGAGGGAACTGTAATTGACAGTTAAGAAATTTCAAGAAACATGGTTTCAGTCTAGCCCTTGCGATTGGTGCCTATATAGCCATATCTTCTCATTCCTAAATTCCTTGACAATAAAAAACAAGGCCTATAATGTTATTTACTCTGCCGGGTCTGTTTGCTGTTTTCTATGCTCCACCTATAAATTAATTCCCCATATTATGTGTGCCGCATTAGACAGCAACACCGCTCATCTGGTTGTGGGATTGGATCTGGCCAACAGCCGACCATTACTCCAGATCCCTGCCGGTAAATAACGCAGAGCTGAGTAAGTCATTTCAAGGAATAGTTTTATGGATCACTGATAGATCCAAACAGAGAGAAAGGCAGGAGGAGACACACATTGGGGAAGGAGAAGATATTACAAAGAACAAGATAACAAAGATCATCCAAAAAACAACATAATAAACCCAACAAAATTGGAGCCAGGAACAATATGGTCGAAAAATAAATACAGAACGGTGTCCATTCCAAGAAGTTGGCCCCCTGAAACATCATGGTCCTGATAGGAAACTGCGACCGATGGGATCGAGAAGGCATAAGAGGAGAGACAGCAGAGTGAGATGTGACAAAACGGAAGGATGAGCCGTCATAGACCGAGTGTCCTGTTTACCAGGGGAGAAGGCGTAGAGGAGGATGCCCTCATGGGGGTTGTAAAGATTCTGCGACTGAAGGTCAAGGATGTCTCCGCTGTGCCTGCCTTAGGACCAGCGCACTCTCAAAAGGAATGTTATTCAAAAGTTGCATGACTGCAGCTTGCTCATAGGTTTTCTACTGAGTTTGCCTGATAAACCGTATCTAGGAAACAGGAGGGGGCAGGATAGTCTAGTGGTCTAGGGGTTGGACTTCCAGCCGGAAGGTTGTGGGTTCGAGCCCCAGAGTTGGCCTAACTGTAAGTATCCTTGAGCAAGATGCCTACCTGCTCCATGTAATAGCACCATGTAATGATAAGTCTGCTAAATGACCTAATTGTAACTAATGTATGTAAAAGAAATCTCTGAACTCAAAGTGAATTGTATGAACAACTGCTGCTTGTTGAAGCACAGGGATCTTCTAGAACCAGTTGGCAATGGGAATTATTCATTTATTTTATTCAACACAAATGATTTAAGGATGCCCACAGCATTTCACTAAATCCTTCCAGTATTGTTAATATTAGCCACATTGTATTTTGGTCATTTAGCGTATTTTTCTTTTATACAAGACTATCCTGTCTTCATGATTCCAGCTGTCCTGGAGAGAGCTGTCCTGGAGAGAGCTGTCCTGGAGAGAGCTGTCCTGGAGAGAGCTGTCCTGGAGAGAGCTGTCCTGAAGAGAGCTGTCCTGGAGAGAGCTGTCCTGGAGAGAGCTGTCCTGGAGAGAGCTGTGCAGGGAAGCAACAAGCCTCCTAACATCAATTAAACCGGCCAGGAAGAGGAGGGGCTTGTACCCAACCAATGGCGGCATGCCTTTGGGATCAGCGTCTGACGCACACCAGGAAGCCACCTGATGTGAGCGGGGTCAGATAAACGCAACAGTGCTGATGGCCACACAGGACAGGTGTTTCCTTAAGCAGACACACCACACACACACACACACACACACACACACACACACACACAATAAGGCCCATTTGGTTTTCTACTCCCTCAGCCTTCCCAGACATCCAGCCCATACACGCACACACACACTGTATTCTCAGACATTAAGGGGCGGGGGAGGGGGGGCATGCAGGCCAAGGAGGACTGAGGACAGGGCACGCATGCAGACAGGTCTGACAACAGGCAGGAAACTCTAGAGAGCAGCCCCAGCTATTTTCTCACCGCCCCCAAGTCGTCCGTTTCCATCCCGGACAATGGTAATGGTTAAATGAAAGCCTACCGCAGGGAAATAGTCTCTAAAGTGAACAAAACTATGATCATTACTCTTAACAAGAACTTCAAATGTCATCAAATAAAGTGAATAAAGAGGGAAATATATGTCCTGAAAATCCACTTTTAGTGCAATTTCAAATTTAAGACTAAAGAGCAACCCTGGGCGATATTGACAAAATATCATATTTTTCACAGTATGTGACAGTGTTATCATTACAATCTATTGCACTCTAGTTAGTTTAGTCTTTTCTCATAGTAGTGTTCTCACCTCGCATTTTCATTGAAATGTCTTTATGATGCTGTTGCGATACATCATTCTTAAATTTCTTTAAAAAAAATAAAAAATAAAGATCGTATTACAAAAACGGTATTGTGAAATCCATACTGATATACCTTACATTGTCCGGACCTGCAACTTGCATTATATACAGTACATGTATAATGTAAAGTATAATGTATAATGTATAATGTTTACCGACTATTGTTATTTTTAGCATTACCAATGTTGCGTCTTGAACGAGCTGCTGTGAGACAAGACCCCATAAAAGCATTATAAACTAAATGAAACTAGGCTGCTACACTTGTGAGTTTCCACTACGCAGCTTGCAGGAAGGTGTAGTGCGCATGCTACCACGTGATGGAGGGCTTCGTGGCAGGACGTTCTATCACAGCACTATAAACGGGGGGATGATAAGGGGGAGAGGAATGCAGCTCGCGGAGTGTCCCATACGTGCGCTTCGCATCGCAACATCAAACAATGGGACGATCAGAGCTCTCAGGGGGGGATTAAGTCTAAGAGGGAGGTGTGAGTCAGAGCTGGGATGCGCACGTATGCAAGACCCCCCCCTCCCACACACACACACACACACAAATAGGCACGCACACAAATATGCACAGGCTGACAATAACGCAGCCATCGTGTAAACGGTGAGCACAGACATAGACACAGGCACATCCAGACGCACACAAATGTCCCATCTGTTGCACACAAACATGTACATACACACAACACAAACTTAATCAAATACTGTACATTTACAGAGGCACACGGGCAAACAATCGCTTAAACATGCATATAGTGTACGCACACATGCGCGCACACACACACGCACACATTTGGAGCTAGTTCAACTTCTGACCCGTGGAGCGCTCTAACCAGAAGACGAGCCGCTGCCGATTCCGCGTGAAACCGGTCTAGACATCTTCCTGGCTCGATTAAAACTCTGTGCAAGACAACTTCCGCTGTAATTGACTAAATCATAGGAAATTACCAATGATAGAAGGAGGTGTCCGTCAGCACCATATCTCATCCCAGCGACTCTAATACTAGCTTAGCCGTTGCCAGATATAGGGCTAGGCCACTGGGTTCAAGGCTATGGTGGTGCATCTAAGACATGGTTACAGCCACTAGTTTGGCTGTCTGGAGCCTGTTCAGGGTCAAATGTGGCAGAATGGGTTTGGGCAGTGTTCACAGAGCCAGAAACCATAATAACTAATGATGCTCTGCAGAGCTAACGTGCATTCCCCTTCAAAACGAGTCAAGAGAGAGAAATCCCTTTTTTTTCATTTCCCAAGCACGCCCATGCACTCACATATTCACACATAGACCGTCACGCATACACCGAATTGTCAGATCTGCAATCTGTTGGCACAGATGAAGGTTCGTAGGAGCATAGGTGGCAGAAAGATGCCCGCGGGAGCAGTGAGCGCTTTTCATTGTTCTTGTGTGCACAGCTTGAGGAGAGAGAGACACACACACACACACACACACACACACACACACACACACACACAGGGGCAGGCTGGCTAACAGCTGGCTGCCCAGGCCCTCTACCGAATGTCATGATGCCAGTACTGGGCATGTTTTGGGGAAGTGTCAGTCGGTCAAAGTCACAAGGGCAGGAGGGGGTTGTTTGTTTGTTTGTTTGTTTGAGTAGCTTACAAAGTGAACGAGAAAAAAAATACAAAAATGTCTTCACTTTTAACCCCTCTTTCGGTCTCTCTCTCTCTCTCCCTCTCTCAATCTCTCTTTCTCTCCCTCTCTCTCGCTCCTTCTCCACCTCTCTCGGGCCTGCTACCTACGCACCGCGTACCCACACAGGCACTCTGGGATTGTTTTGAGCTGTCGGGGGGAGGAAGGAAAACGGTGTGAGAAAGTGGCTGTTTTTTTGGATCGGACAGGAATTGGCCTCACGGCACACGGTTCCTCTCCTCGCAGCGGGAACAATGCCGTGGCGTCACACCCCTGCACTGACCCTCGCTGTCTCACATGGAAAAATGTTCCCAGAATTCCGCTCCCATGGCTTGGAGGTGTACGGGCCGAGAGTTAGGGGGGGCGTGGAGGGGGGGGGGGGGGGGGGGGGAGAGAAGGAAAATTAAAAAATAGAAAAGTAAAAAAAAGGCCGCGGGTAAATTTTCACCCAGGCAAACCAACCCCACAAAACAAAAT
>JAOEHI010003209.1:0-10945 GCA_025447815.1 Percopsis transmontana
GTTGAATCAATGCCACGTAGAATTAAGGCAGTTCTGAAGGCGAAAGGGGGTCAAACACAGTATTGGTATGGTGTTCCAATCCTTTAGGTGAGTGTGTGTGTATATATATATATATATATATATATATATATATAAATAAAATAATGTATATGTGTGTGTATGTTCCTGCCATTTAAGTACATTAAAATCAAATCTAAAGTAGAAACGTTGTAACATTTGTTTTATTTGTTCCCAGTATAAATCACACTCTAAAACTTTTTTTTCAGGAGATATGCCGCCTGGCTGGACAGATAAGAAGGCTATACGGGTCAAACAGGAAGGCAAACCAACCTTTCCACGTGCTCCTGACGAACCTTCAAGAGGACAGCCGTCTCTATAGAGCGTGCCTGAGAATGAACGACGGTTTCCAGCACTATGTGGTGATTACATAAAAGATAAACTACAAACACATTTTAAACTGTGCTGTAGAAAGTTGCTATATAAAAGAATAAGAAAAATCTATAACTTAACATACCTCCGATTTACGTGGATAAAGATTTCAGGGCTAATATTTGGCCTACCTGTAAGTATCCTTGAGCAATATGCTCAATGTTGAGGCAATGAGCAATGTTGAGGCAATGAATTCCGAACATAGTGGTAGTGGCCTTTCACTGGCAACTAGATAAACAGGTGATGCCACAGGACAATGAAGGACAAAGAAATGTTCTTCTTTAGAATGGCCAGGCTGTCGCATGACTTGTTGATGCGGAGTTATCAGTAACCAGAAACTGTATGACTCTTCCATAATGCTCTTTACTGTTGTCTGATTAGCAGTTATAGGCCCATTCATGGCCCATTCAAAATTATTATTACTGTTACATATTATTACTGGTCATCTGTTTCCACAGATGGACATTAAAGAGGAAAGCTGTCTGGACCTTTTTCCCTCAGAGAAAATCATCTACCTCAGTCCAGATGCAGAAAAAGGTTTGAGGAATTACGTTTTATGATTGATTTACATCCCATTAACATGACAGCATAAAAAATACTTTTGCTGTATTTGGTGTGTTCTTGGGGGACTTGGCATGTTGGCAGCTGAACCATGGTTTGATGTGATCTCTTTCAGTCTTGGAAAGAGTGGATGTTGATAGTGTTTATATCCTTGGCGGGCTTGTGGATGAAAGCATACAAAAGGTATTTAATACTGACAGTATCAACGTGATCACATATCATTCATTTTATATCAGAAGTTCTTTATAAAATTCAATATGGCTTACATAAAACCCCATAGTTTGCATTATTTATGTTAGACAGTCACTATGTTGTGTACATGTGATTTTGTGATTTGCAATACTGACAGTGCCTGCTATATCTTCTGCTGGCACATGGGTGGCACTGTTTAATTTGTTTAGGTTTGTCTTATGTTTATCCAACCACTATCCAATTAGTAATTTTGTTGATTCCCCTCTAAAGAAAATAAGCTACATTAGAGCCAAGGAACTGAATGTACAAACTGCAAGGCTGCCTATAGAAAAGTATATGGTGAAATGGAACAACCCCAAGAATTTCTACTCCAAGATTCTAGCAATTAACCAAGGTGGGTGTGGAATCAACAGTAGGTTTTTACTTTCGCTGTTGATAAAATAGAAAAGATAATTTTATCGCTTATCGCACTCTCTTTCTCTTTCTCTACAGTGTTTGATATTCTGTTGACGTTATATGACACTGGCAGCTGGACCAAAGCTCTGGACACATGGTTTCCTCGGGGGAAGGGTTTTGTCGTCGCACCAGACCATTATCACCCACCTCCTGTCACTGTAACCCAGACATGGATGGTGACACTTGATGCAGAGTATTCTGAGACATTCTAACATTTACACCCACACAATGCTGTCTCATAATGGGAATCGCCTCATAAGAAAGGTACATGGACTTAGGAGAACACTACTAAAGGTAGTTATGGGTAGTTAAGTTTGTAGTTTTCACATAGATGATCAATGAAAGCAAATTTAAGCTCTGGTTTTATATCGTTTGTAACGTTTTACATTCCAGTAATTTATTTAGTCAATTTTCCCGTGCATATTATTTTGTTTTTAGATTTATTATTCCAATATTGGATGTAAATTGTGTTTTGTGGACCAATGCTCCATAATCTGTTTTGATTTTTAAACAAGCTGCTGCGTTGTGGAATGTATTATAGTAAAATAAACAAGACTGAATAAAACATTGTTTCAGTTAAGTCTGCTTAGGCTTTTATAGTAACAAAATAAATGTTGGACAGCACCGTACACACATGCTGTATTCATGTTCTCTCCTATTCTCAACAAAGCAACACATCATCACTCTAACAAAGTCTTGTTTAGAAACCATGACGTATTTACAAATGTTAACATTGCCATTGAGATTAATTGAGATTAACAGTTATTCCAAATGATAAACAAAGTCAAAGAACATTAACATTTGTTTTGACGTTTCTCCTATTTTCTGGGGAAACTGCTTTGGAAAATAGATAATGTGCTACATATTTGTCACCCCATAATTAAAAATTTACCATCCAACTAATCATGTCATCGTTACTGTAAGTAACTGACTTACCTGCTTATACAGTCTTATTATTACAGTTATTGAGGGGGTTAGGAATCTTGCTCAAGGCTAGGCCTATGCCGGGGCTCGAACGCACAAGCCTCGCTCACAAGCATTTATGAATATTCGGTTGATACAGTGAACATTGCTAAGTGGTCCTACCATGTATGAAGCCGATCAAGGTGGCAAACGCCAGCAGTAAGAGGTTCATGTCGATCTGGTGTTGTCCGAGGGGCTGTGGAGCCAGAAAACAGTACAGAGGTGATGGGGATGGTTGACATAGCCTACCTCTCTACTGCACAGTTTATATACACTGCCCATACAGGGACAGCCTCGTCATGCACATACAGCAAATATAGCTCACATGTGGATCAAGATAAATGTAAATTTAGAGCTTTGTTTCAGAGAAATCTGTGTGTGTATTTGTGTGTGTGCGTGCAGGGCAGGGGGTAGAGTAGCCTATTAGAGTATTAACAACATCCAACTTGTGAGTAAACCCAGTAAACCCATTTCAATGCTTTTTTTTATCTTTTACAAAAGATAGCAAATGTTGTGTATCCCAAGTCTCTCACCCATGTCTTATTTTGCTGTGGGAGTGTGTAATGTTTTGTTCTGACAGGAGAGGAATTCCACCCCCCTTAACTGTCTGATTAGCAGTTGTAGGGCTATTCATGGGTCATTCATGGCTCATTGTCCCATCAGGGAGGGTAAAAAAATTATTCTGTAAGGGTGTTTTTTCAGCCAAAGATCCACTATATCCCTACTTACATGACCTCTGTGACCTGACAGTGGTGGTCTTTGTGGAGGATTTTGATAGATCTAAGGCTGGTTGGAGGGAGGATTCTGGACTCCACTTGATGGCATCGGCAGTGTGTGTTGTAGTCCCTGCTGATTGGCGGCATACCTGGGAAAAGAACAAAGTACGCTAAAACCAAATGTACAAACAGCATATGCAGCAAATAATTAACATTTATTTTAGTGTTGCCATATAAGCTTTCCTATTTTCTTTCTTTCTCCATACCTACAGCCTTAAACATCAACATTGTTTTTTATTATTATTTATATTTGTATTCATTAGTTATTTAGGTATTGTTGATCATATAGAAGACAGTTGATATTCTAATGCTACATTACAATAAATATTCTAGGCACACAGACACACACACACACTATGGACCTTGGAAATGAATCTGACTGCTATCCAAGAATTGCTGATTCCCTCAAATCACGTTCTGTGAAATCTGGCTTTATTTAACTCACATTATGCTGACAGCGTGAAAAATTGTGATTCCCTGAAGTACTGTTTTCACTGTTCACTAAACTCAAATGGCAATACTATTAACAATAGTTTTTGACAATAATAAATGTGAAATTTAAGTGATAAACATTTCAATACACCTAAGTGTAACACGATTACACTGCCCAACAAAGGCATCAAAAACGCCCACACACACACACACAAGCCTCGCTCACAAGAATTTATGTGTATGTGTGTGTGTGCAGGGTGGGGGGTAGATTATTAGAGTATTAACAAAATCCAACTTGTGAGGAGTTCCAGTAAACCCATTTTAATGCTTGTTTTTATCTTTTACAAAGCAAATGTTGTGTATCCTAAGTCTCTCACCCATGCTGTGGGAGTGTGTAATCTTTTGTTCTGACAGGAGAGGAATTCAACCCCCCACCCCCACCCCCCACACCCCCCTTAATTGTCAGATTAGCAGTTACAGGACACATTCAGCAGGCCTAGAGGCAACTGGAAGGCTAAATGGAGTTCAACCAGTTACTAAATACTTTTTCACCCATTTTTCATCCCTGGACTTTGAAATCCAATCAATACTGTTCCTAAACATGAAGAAATGTTTAAGCACAGTATGATTGTGTATTATCGTGACTTAGATGAAGCTCTATTCACGTTTTTACATTTGTCCCATATGGCAAGGGAGAAAAACTTGTTTCTCTAATTATTTTGTCAGCAGGATGCACTATATCACTGTAGGCCTACTTACATGATCTCTGTGACCTGACAGCAGTGAATGATTTTGATATATTGAGTATTGCGTAACAAAAACTAAATCCATCTTGCCATAGGAATGTTAACACAAGATCACTGTGGCAAACACCGCGATTGTCCACACGTTTGCTTGTCTCGCGCAGTTGTATTCCACCACACACATAATCCACAAGAAAGAAAGCATATATAAAAACGTATAATAACCAAAAATGTTAATACAGCCATAAACAAAACAAGAGAGAAAGCCTGGCAATAAATTGCTGATAGATCGAATGCGTAATGCGAGTCAAATATAATTCAACCTTGGGCACAATACATTTAAAGTTAAAATGGGAAGAACAGAAAACCTGTAGGTTATTAAAGTACAAGAACACAGATATACATCAATATTAAACCTCAAGGTTGCAAATTTATACATGTTCACCCGTATAATATATAGGCTACAGTAGCCTAGGCTTTATTATTTATTAATTTGATTAATGGTTTCCAAAATTCTACTTTTTTTGATTGGGGAGGGGGAAAATGGTTTATTGAGTATTGAGGCGAGCAACATGTAGGAAGATCAAGTCAGAACCAGTGCCAATAATGTCAAACAGGGACGGAATAAAAACTACTTTTTTTATTCCATTTGTTTTTATCACATTTTATCACAGGATTACATTATAAAGTGTGTTGTCAGTTTAGCGTTTTGCAAAACTGCAAATGATAGACAATTGAAAATTGTTCATAGACCATTTAAAAAATCTCAATCAATTTAAAAGGAATCAACTTTCGTTTTCTTTTTTTGTTTTTCTTTATTGTGTTTCTGTTGTTTCTAATTCAAAACACATGTTTAAAAAATACAGAGAACAATTGTATCCTTTATTGTAGATTAGGAAGTATTACAATAAAAAATCTGGTAGCAAACATAAAGAAAAATACACACAACAATAGCATCCATTTGAACATTCATTTTAGCATGCATTTTTATCATTTCAGTTCATTCAGTTGATTGGCAGGTGCCTTCATACAGTGGTAATGGTTTAAATTACAACAGGATTTAAATAGTTTGTCTCTTGTCTCTCTCTCTCTATATATATATATATATATATATATACACACCATACGCAACGTCACAGCATACACATTTTTACCAATACAATAACATTCAAGACTGTGAGGCTGACGGTGTGGTTGTGGTGGGTGTAGAATGGCTGGGTCTGGTAATCACTAGGTCGTGGGCAGGAGAATGTTTCTGCTGTCTGCTGCTGGATAACGATAAGAAATTCAGGCTATTTACATATATTCATAAAAACACGAGGGGTTTCCCAAAAATGTTTTGGAAGACATGAGTTAAACATGAGTTTAACAGACACAGTAACACTTATTGTAATACAGTGGCTACATGGCAACACATTTCTTTCAAACTTGTACAGATACAGAAGATTCCCTATTAGTGCTGTTGAAGGAATTAGAATTGATACATTATTTAATATTTAATTGAGTAAAATAGGAAGACAGACAGAATCCCACAGCATGTTAAAATAGCAACAAAGGCTAAATTAATTTGTCTCTCCCTAGAGGTGTGTCTTAGTATTTTCCTCCCACAAGCCTTAGCGGCCACATCTCCAGCCAATGAATGGTCACCTTACCTGTGAGCGGTTATTTTGAATCTCAGAACTATATAAGCCAGAGCATCCTATTGTTCATCAGAAATGCGGTTGGTGGAGCATTGAAAAATGCGAAGCTAACGTGTTTCTCCCTTGCGGGCGCATTGTATTTTACTGAATTGTTTATTTAATAAACATGTTTTCTTGATTCAGCCCTTTCAGCACAGATTGGTCTTAAGTTTGTATATGGTTAATTAATTACCATCACTGTACATCTTATTTTGCATTGGTTCTCATGTTATTTAGTGAGCTGTTGACATTGCTGTTCCTTGATTTGTGTCCTGAATTTCCCTTGTGGTTGAAACCAGCATTACAAAAAACGGTTTAGTTCTCTCTGTTCTCTGACAAGTGCATTGCCCTTCCTTGTCTGCACTCCTCTCTACTCCTCCCTCCACAACACTTGTAGGCTCCCGCCGTTCTCTAATACTCTCAACTCCTACCCTCATGTGCACTTTCATGTAATGTTGTGATTCAAATCTAAAGAGTCAGTAAACAATAATAATTATTCATTAGTCATTTTTTAAACGTACTGGTTTATTGCTTGCTGGAGGGCTTTGGTGAATTTTGCTTCTGGTTGAAGGCACACTTTTGTCCCATCCTTCATGATGGCGCTGCATGGAAGAGAACAGTACACTGAGAGAAAGCAGGAGGGGGTACAGTAGGTGTCTCTAACACAGTCCATGTGTCTGCAGTATACTATCTGCTAATGTACCAGGGTTGTAGATACTCACAGGACTTCTCTCCGGCTGCAGAGAGGCCGAGGAGGTAAGGTCTGGATGTCAGTGACCATCCTAAGTATGTTCCTGCTCATGTTACTGCTGGTGCGTGTGCACAGGCAGCGAGGCACAATCGCACCTAGAGGACAGAAGAGCGATGCAGTCAAAACAGGTTCCGAAAGGGTTCGGGCCAGAGGAACTTGACAAATGTTCTGAGCCTGTAGAAATGTTTTTGTAGTATTTTTCATGGTTTGAGCATTTAAAATAACAAAAAAATATTTATTTTTAGTGGAATTACTTTTTGTATGATATACTACTAAAAACCTTATTAAATTAGGTTTAAAAAACACTTATAGGGCAAGCATTGCGAACATGGAACAATGCACCAAGAAAATAAAACTTGATTAAAATGTTATTAAGTAAGATTATTTCAAATTCTCTTGAAATTCTCTGTCCCCTCTTTCATAACCAGATGTCCCTGGCTCAGTCAAGCCAAGCAAGAGGCACATAAAACTACAGAATGTGAATTCTGCTCTCTCTTTTTCGACCCTGAGGGAAAGATGCCGGGGTGCCAGAATAGTTGATGCACGTCTGCTACAGTGCCACCCGCTTTTGACACAAGTCAACAAGAACACTGCAAGAACACTCGACGCATCGCCTGAGCACCAACTGTTTGGGAGAGCGGCATGAGTTACCTTGAAGAGCTCACCCCGCTCCTCCTAGAGACCCTTTACTACACACTTTTTCTTTTACATCTCTACCATTTAACTAAAATGCCCTTTAAAACAAGTATTTTATTGTTTTAATGTGTATAGGTTTTACAGATGGTATTTTATAGTTATAAATGACCAAGAGACCAAGTTTTTTTGACTGTTTTAAAAGTATGTAAATGTCAAATTATCAATAAATTCATTGAGAATGAAAATGGCCACCTGGTGGTTCCCTGTGGTTTTTGAGCTACGAGAACCAACCTCAGCCAACCAGAGTCTGAGACAGCGGTGTAAACATGCACATTTCACATGGCAGCCACTCCTGTTCTTTCACACTGCAGCTTTAATGCGTCTCTTGTCCTGGCGTATAAACCCACATATGCAGTAAATAACACTTACCGTCTGAAGTGCCAATAATGATGCAGGCCAAGAGAGCGACGGATAAAATATCAGACTTCATGGTATGCTAAAATGAATAGTATAAATAACCGTACTATGGTATGATGCAGTGGAAATGCTACAGTATACAAAGCAAGCGCCGCACTAAGCCATGTGTGCTGTACAACTCCATTTTATACTCCTCTCCAAGTGCCCCATAGTTAGACGTTGGCCAAGAGTTCCTAAGAAGTGGATGGGGCCCACTCCCACCCCTATCCACGCACACTTCCACAGTAATGTGAGTAATCTTTTACACCCTCCCTCTTTCATTTTTGGAGTCGTCGTACTGGCGGACAGTTGTGAGCCCTTCTGCAAATGTTTTTCTGCTCTCGTCTTCATGTACCTGTTAAGCTGGGATGATATGTCTCTGGCAACATTTTCAGTGCTGCTGTTCTGAACAATGTCATTTGTCACGATCGGCCCGCTCACGTCCATGCGCGCTTCGTGCCTCCTTCCCCCGCAGCGCAGAGGATTATCCCCACAGGTGCAGGACATTAGTAATTAGTGTCTTTTAGTATTTAGTTTCCCCAAGGGGTTGTTGGTCATTATTTGGTGTTTCGGCGCAGACGCCCTGTATGTTTGTACTCTCTTAATTAAAACCTACGCTTTACGCGTTTCTCTGGCTTCTCGGATTGTGTGTTTTCCTCTGGCTCGCGCTAGCTCTCGCCACTAATACCCAGGCGTTACACATTTTTACACATAAGTTTATATGACTTAAAACTGGCCTAACATGCCAGTTACTTTTTCACTTTTACTCAGGCAGCATTGCAAATTCCTGTTCCAGCAAGGTACTTTTACCTATGTATGAGTTTCACAATTAAGTAATTTCACTTTTATCCAAAGCAACTTACTAACTAATAAGTACATTTGTCAATAGCTGAATAGGTCAAACACCAGTCATCAGAAGTAAAGATAGAAATATTAAAACATTAGTGGTCATCAGGGCTAACTTATGTCCTAAGCATCATACCATTACATACATATGAAGATGCCATTGAGTATTTCCAGAGCCAATCCTAACATAATAGAGCACTTTCCACTCGTCCAACCTGCCACTTTGACATTACTTTCCCCACCCCTGAAGCTCATAAAATCACCAAATCAAAATCCCAAGTACACGTAAATGTGAATGAACAAATGAAACAGTGTCATCCTCTCAGCCCTCCTATGCAATGAATTGTGATGAGTGAGTCACAGTATTGCAACTGTGGGAGAAAGTGGGAGAAAAGGCAAGCGTCGCCCCCTACTTACAAGCCTTTACACGCTCGTGAAATGCAACATAAAGGTTGGTAACGTTGGTAGCTTTGGCACTGGACTGAGAAATTGTTTTGCTCATTAATTGCGATTCTCGGACAGAAAACCAAAGGATTTGAAATACTTTCTCTTTTTGTATGTTTGACGTATATTTATACTTTGCTTTATGCTTCTATTACCCAGATTTGACATTTAACATGAGTAGTAATGTTTCCTATAAACACGGCATCACAGCGGCATACTCTTCTGCCTTTCCTATATGTTTGACCAACTATAGGCCTACGCCGTATTACTATATGCAACACCTCAGATTTTTGATCTCTAGATTTTTTTTAAATATTATTTATTTTGTTACTTTTATTTTACCTTTTATTTTTATAATATATAGTTATAATAATTGTATATTTTCTTTATTATTTTTTACATTATGTGAAACGTATTCTCCTAATTAGGCCTATATGTTATAGACCATAGCCTACTTCAAAAAGTCACCCGACCCGTTCCTTATGGTAATTGTTTCTAATGGTTTCCTCCAAGGTTCGCAACAGCAGCAGGCAGGCACGCACATAGAACTGTTGTTGTGTGTCCGTGCAGGAGGAGATTGATTAGCATTTGAGAAATATAGTTTGCTTTGCTTTGCCAGATAGTTGGCTAGTACCAGCTAAAGTCAAGCCATCCCTCAAACTGATTGTAAAGCCTTATGGATCGCTAACTAGTTGTAACGTGATCGTGTGGGTCTGACTCACCCAAAACAGGTGACCACAGTGGTCTAAGTTTTTATTTCATTTCTCAAATGTAAATTCCGGGTGACATGAATGGTAGAAAAGAACTAATAATTCGGGTAATCATTTGTGGACCGACCGTAAAGACACAGACAGACTGTAGAACTGAGCAGTTATGCCGTGGTTGCCTTAGGGGTCGGACTTCCGCTCGCCCCTCAATGAAAGCTGACTGTAGACAAGTCGGATCATACAGAGGTTATTGTGCCATACCAGTCTTTCCGTGCCAGAGACGCCCCTGGAAATTACCTTAAATTGCGTCATCATTTTTTCCCCCTGGGATTCAATTCCATGCAGCCCTACATTCAGTGATGGGAAAGTTCACTTTCTACATTAACTAGTTTAAAGTTCAGTTCACATATTTTAAAATGAACTAGTTCAGTTCATAGTTCATACTTAATTTTAATTTACTTACAACATACTTAACATAATTTTTAACTAAGTTCACAGTTCCAAAAATGAACTAGTTCATAGTTCTTTTTTTCCATGTTTCTGCGAACTATTAGGCCCTACTTTTCAAAATGATTGCCACAGCCCATATAGAACCACAGACCGCAATAATTTGATCAGTTTTAACACTGAAACTATGCGTCAGATTTTATCTTCATATCCAATTTTGAATCCTTTTGAATCCCAAACTCGTTTAAATGATCTTACGACGCGTCCTTGCTGCTTTATCGCCTACATGCTGCTGTCGTCTCCATGCTGCTTTTTGTTTTGATGACGCAAGCGGCGGGGTGCGACACTGGTGTACGGAAGAGGATTAGGGCCATGGTGAAAAATTTATTTGAGTTCTGACTTTATTCTCAGAATTCTGACTTTATTC
>JAOEHI010003210.1:0-32500 GCA_025447815.1 Percopsis transmontana
ACATACTGTACCAACCCCCTTTCACAAACACTGCCAAATGGGTGTGTGTTCTTAACAAAGCAACTGTCTAAACAGATAGAATTGTAAAACACAGGATTGTATATATCTAAAATAAAATATTCCATCACAAGAGAGAGAGAGAGAGCTCTCCCTTGGCATTCTATTCTCTGTTTAATGGTCAGTCCAAAGTGCTTATTGGTGTTTTCATGGTATTAAATACATTCATCCATCATCATTATGGCTTCTGTGTATATGACCTACACAACTCTGCCTGTGTGTTTGTGTTATTGCTCGTACGTATTTGCCTGTATTTTTGTGTCCTGTGTGTGTGTGTGTGTGTGTGTGTGTGTATGTGAGTGTATATATTCCACTGACCTACAAAAGGGATCTTTTTCCTGTGAGTGGAAATAAACAAATAGCTTCTAAATGGTATTTATGTGTGTGTGTGAGTGTGTGTGTTGTTGACATATAGTTGTATTCTAAAAGTGTTGTTATCCATGCATGCATGTTCCACCGAGAGCAGATCCTTTGTTGATGGATTATTTAAGACAAATGTAAAGTATTTATGTAATATATATAAAAAAAGGCAAGAGGTAAGTGAGGCAAGAGAGCTGAGAGTTTAGTAAAAGTTCAACGTCTCTTTAAGTTGTTCTTTGTAAAGCTCTCTCTTATGGGAACAAGCTATATATATACTGTATGTAAAAGCAAAGCATTGTTGTAATGTAAAATGTTTTGCGACACATAGAACTTATTAGAGCTTATTAAAAGGCCTTTCTTTCTTTCTTTCATTTGCTGTCTGAATAGGACATTATGTCAGAATTAGCACAACCTTGGTACTGTACTGTAGCTATGGCAACAGGTGAAAAACAGGTCACGATATTTATACCCCCTTCCTACGTAGTGCTTCACGATTACATGCTTGTGATTAGTACTAACTATGCTATTTATATATGAAGTATGGAATTTAGTATTAACTGTTGTCGAACATGTGCTCAATTGAGTATCCAAACAGTGCACATATTTTCTAACAACACAGTTGTATAATGCAACCTATTATGCTTTATATAGACAAGATTAAGACCCATAGTGTTACAGTATAGACATGATTAAGATCCAAGCTGTAAGGGATTACACAGTATCTGCAACGGAATTTATACTCTACAGTGCGGTCCAAATGTATTGAGTCCACTATCTCCATCTCTTTCCATATTTATCTTCTTCTGTCTTTCTCTCCATTATGTTCTTCCTTTCTTCATCCCTGCTCTCTCTCTACATTCCTCTTCATATTTTTCCATAGGAGCAATTATCATGCCCTGCTCAAGTCTGCTCATATCTTTCTATCTTTACCACTATTGGTTTCATCATTAATTGCAATCTAACACAACATCTTTACTCACCTGATTTCAACACAATTCAAGACAATGTGTTATTACATACTGTATGTAATAACAAAGGGGGCAGGATAGTCTAGTGGTCTAGGTGTTGGACTCCCAGCCGGAAGGCCGTGGGTTCAAGCCCCAGACTTATCCTACCCTACCTGTAAGAATCCTTGAGCAAGGTGCCTAACTCCAATCTGCTCCATGTAATTGTAAGTCGCTTTTGTAATTGCTTTTGATAAAAGCATCTGCTAATTGTATATTACAGTATATACATTATGAAACTAATCATCTGTTGGAGCCCTACTAAAGATATTCTGTTAGCACTTAATTTGCTTTCATTTTGAGGAAACTGAAAGAAATTAATTTATTGGTTTCATTAGAAAATGAACAGATCTTGTTAGTGGACTCCACTGCAAACGATTAAGAGCCAATACACAGCACATATAGGCATGATTGAATTTGCTTACAGTATGTTTCTTAACCCTCCTTATGTCATCTACCTTTAACAATCACGAAATATGACATATCCAACTGTTACTGTAATTTGCTTTTGGAGTGTTTTGCATAACCCTCATCTGACTCATTCTGTGCAAGTGGACCTGCTAGCAATCACAAGCTTAAGTTCACTTTAGCTTGCGTACATCATGTTCACCCATTTCTGGACTTCCGAATGCTTCAATTCTCAGCAGCAGTGTGTATGGGCAGAAAGCGTGGGATGTCAGTGCAGTCTAACAGAGAGAGCTTTTCATGGGTAAAAACAATTTATAACTCGCAAAGCATCCAGGAAGTAATTATGTTTTAAGTTTAGGTAAGGCTCTGTCTATGGAGTCCAAAGTCAACCGTGACACATTAGCAGAACATAACAAATGCCGGCACCGCAGGGGGTCCAAACCATGCTAAATTACTCACAAAACACATGACTGGGTGATATTCTTAGCAGAGGAGTGAGAGAAGACAGAGAGACAGAGAGACAGACAGACAGACAGTCAGAAACCCCAACTGGCAGTTCTTACGTGTACATGACAGCTACTGTATATAGACAGCTTGTGTGTGTCAAATTCCACCTCAGTCTGTTATAAAAAGTTCTTTATCAGATTTCCCACAGTAAACTATTGTAATCTGATTCCTGCTGTTGCAGCAAACTGTGTTTACAGTCAGGGAGAGTTTTGTCGGACAACAGAGAGTAACACTAGAACACACACACACACACACACACTGATCAATACAGAATAAGATGAGCGCAGCGCATTTGGGTGAAAAGCTTTTTCTCACCTCCACCACCACTGTCTATGTCCACTTACCGCCTCTTCCTTGCATTTTCTTTTTTTCCCTGTTTCTTCTCCTTCTTTGTTTTGCTGTGAGGTGAAAGAGTCAGACACTGCAGCAATACCTCGCCAGTTTAGCAATGGCAATATAAAATCCAGCATGTTAGCATGTTATAAAGTTAGCATAATTCTGCCTTACTGTCCCTATGCAACACTCATCTGTTAATATGTTCTCTTTCTTACCCTCTCTTCAATTTTCCTTCTTTCCCCCTCCTTCACTCCCCTTCTCTGCCCTCCCCATCTGTCTTCTCCTCTCCTCTCTTCTCCTCTCTTCTCCTCCAGTCCCCCCGTCTATCCTAAAGCTGGAGGAACCAGAACGTCGCCATGACACCTGCATAGAGTTCACGGTACGCGGTTTCCCCCACCCCACGCTGCGATGGTTTCACAATAATAAGGTGGGTATTATCTGTCTCGGAAGAACACAGCGTCTGGGCCTCTCAGCCATGTTTGTCTGAGTGCTTTACTCAAGTGTTTTAAAGTTGGTCTCTGTCGACTGCTTTTTGAGGCTGTCATTGGGCTGGTGCCTAGAAATATAACACATCTTGACATTCTTGAATCGAGCAGTTGCCTCATTGTTGCGGTAATATTTTGTTTCAGAATGCTACTTTACACGATAAGTGAACATTCACTGTGTTGCTCCCTGTTCAGGAAATCCCCCACAGTGACTTTGTACGTCCGGAGATGGACATCTACAAGGACTACCTGGAGGGCTGCCTCAACTTTAAAAACCCAACACATCACAATAACGGCAACTACACACTGGAGGCTAGCAACTTCCTGGGCGTGGCCACCAGGATTGTACATGGGCATTTCCTCGACAAACCCTTTGAGGGTAGGATGCTTGGGAATATGGGGAATGTTAAGATTCCAATCAGAGGATTTTCTACGAAGAAAATAGGAAAGGTCCAATTAGTTAGTTACTTCTTAGCTGCTGCTGGTTATAATGAGTATTACAACACGACACTACGACTGTCAACAATCGCGGTGCTCACCCCAGTCTCACTTAGCATGTAACACTCGCTTTGACTTGATTATGACTTTATGACTTTTTTAGTTTTTTATTATTATTTATTACTTTCTTTATTAACTGTCATCAAAGACAATGACATGAAGAATATAGACACACAATATATAGACACGCAATGAAACAATATTTAATACTGTGTATGATGTTGAATATATTGCCGAAGCATCAAAGCAGCAGAAAAGGAGCATTAGACAGCAACAGGCTCTAACTAGTATCAGTTAACTTTTTTAAGCTGACATTTACAGTATAAGGCTGTTAAATGTTGTCAAAAATTACAGCTTATATTCAGGTGTTCTGGGTTATAGTTACACAGGAAGTGGTGATCTTGGTAATTGGGTGTTATTCTGCTGTCTTTGTCTCTTTCCCTCTGTGTGTAACCCTCACGTCACTCTCTCTGTCTCTCTCTCTCTTTAATATCATCTTTCCAGAAGATTACGAGTACGGTAAGTAACATTTTTTAAATATATAGCCTGTATATAGGCCTATATATATATAGTGTGTATATATATATATATATATATATACTGTATATATATATACTGTATATATTATACATTATTTTAGTAACTTTCCAACAATCTACTTATGTCCAGATTCACTGGGATCTGGATCGTCAATGTCTGTTAGCACGTTACAACGCCATTCTGTTCACGCTAGCTTAGTTTTTATTTGATTAGCGTCTTTGTGCATAGTCACACCCTTGCATGCATTTCGACACATTTATCACAGAGTCCTGCTAAAGATTACTGGCCTAAAAAACACATAATCTTCAACTCAGAGTTCTGCCTGCATACTGATTCCTGAAATGTAGTTTATTTTATTTAGTCTGTTATTCTGGTCCCTGTTCTCATGCAAATTTCTTAGTATTCGTACCATAGGTGTCCATGTTTTCATAGTGTGTAATAGAACATTCTGTCACTAAACAATTAACTATGGAAACATCTGCTGTGGGAATATGTTGTCCGAATAAGATGGAAAATAAATGTGGTAGGCTTTGCTCCAGGAGCTGCACCAAAGTAAAATGTTAAAATGTTTAGCCAATTAAATGTGGGTGCCATTTTTTCCTAAAACCTGCTTCTCATAAGTCTTCATAAAATCTATTTAAACAGTAGAAAATCATCACAACTGATTACTTACTGACAGACGTGCATTATACTGAGCTATCGTAACACATATGCACTGCTTGCAAGTAACTTGTATATCGTATATATTAATATTTGTGTTTAAGGTTCACCGACTCCAACCATTACAGTGACCCACAGACCAGAAGAAGACACGTTTGGGGTGAGTGGAATATGCATATGCGCTTTAGATGACTTGTGTCAAATTTTATAGTTATGGATTATGAGTGTGCAGCGAAAAAAAAAAGGCCTTTCACGCTAAACTAGTCTTGCAAGTCCATGAGAACATGCCACTTGTGACAAATCCAGTCCACATTGTCAGATAAATAAGTGACAGACAACTTGAATTGATTAAAATAAAACCTGAAATCGCCTGAAATCGCCCGAAAGGGGCGGGACTCCATGGAACACTTGATGCTGATTGGACTATGATACTCAGAGGCAGGACAAACTGTCTAGAACAGTGTCTAGAACAGTCACAGACTCTGGTAGAATTCCCTCCCCTTCCCTTTTCCCCTTTGGTGGTGCGTCACCCGATCGCCAAACGGCCCCTAGAACTGACCGAGCACAGACATTTTTACTCTTGTTAAAATATTACTTGTTTCATAGAAGAGATATCTAGTCTCCGTGTGTGATGAACCCATTCGGTTTGCAAGCCCATCAATTTAGCATGGAGTTACTGAGTGGATTGACTCAGATTACAATGTTTTCATTGTGATGACAGTTCTGCATCTTGGAAAATTGCATATCTATCAGCCTAACAGGTAGAGATGGGAGGAATTAATGAAGGAGAGAATAAAAAGAAATTCTAACGTGGAGAAAAAATTAATGAACAAATGAAAGAAGAGCTCTGTCTGCCTGTTTCTCAGAAAGTTGGATGGAAATGTAATTGTGTTCATAATACTACTCTAATTGACTAGGAAATGTTAACATTAAAATCGAGGGCTGTAGCTAGGGCTTTATGATAGTGAAACATAGGAATAGGATATTGATATAGTGAAGACCGTCAGCTGAGATACACTTGATATCCAGTACTGTGTATGTGTTACACTATTCTCCTCTGCTCTCCAGGTCTCCATAGCAGTAGGACTGGTGGGATTTGCCTGTGTCGTGTTGGTGATTCTCTTTATCCTAATCAACAAGTACGGACGACGCTCCAAGTTTGGCATGAAAGGTAGGAAACTGTTTTCACACTCTCAGTAATTACTCACCATTTGTTATGAAAGGCCTGAAGAGAATGGTTTAGCTGTGCCTTCTTTTATTTGCTGTGGAGTTGTGTACTGGGACACTGAACTAGGCCAGAAGAGTAGTCTCTATACACTCTCTGCTCCCACTGCAATAATGGCTGGATAGCAGGAAGTAGACTAAACTTGTAAATACACCCACCGCATGCTGCACACCTCTTCCTAGGTCACGTTTGACAACATAAAGTTGGTGGAGAAGGCTCTTTTAGGTAGGATAAGTCCTTATAGTAGCATATAAAAGGTTATAAAAAGATCCATTAAAGCTGCAAGTGTTTTGTTTTTCTCTATAATATCTTGCCATCCTCTCCATCTATTGTTTCTATTTGTCTCCAGTGGTAAGCGTTAAATTAGAGTTACAAATATGTCTGCCAGTACCTTCAGATCCCAATCTCGCTGGTAAACCGCATTCAAACGCATCGCTTCCGGTAGGGTGTCCCAGGGAAAACACTTTTCTTTTCTCTTCTCTCCAGTGGTCTGTAGAAAATGTCTCCAAACAAGATAGCAAAATTCGTCTGTATTGTGTTACATCATACCGTGAAAGAAATAACTTTCAACAAGAAAAAAAAACATTTTATTGACTGATTGCAGGTGGTTATTTCCAAGACAGACCCACTGAAAATATTTGCGCAACTGTCACAATACTGGATCATAACAGTAGTTAGTCTTTCCAGTTTAATAAAGGCTGTGTTATTAAATGCTGTCCAGGCATTTGTTTACTAAGGTGGTGAAGTCGAGGCCACGCCAAGCCCCGCAGGGCAGCCATCTTTACCATAACACAGTGACTGCTGTCAGGGTGGTTAAATAGGTCCTGAAGCGGTCTCTCTAGGAAGACAACAGTGACTAGTGTCACTGTCTTAATGCTGAGTGGCATCCCACATGTTCATGAAAACACCATCCACTAATTAAGATCCACATGTTACCCGATGACGGGCTACAAGCGACAAACACACAATCAAAAACACACACACACTCCCATACATCGTACACAAATGCACAATTTTAGCAATAAAGGCATGAGAATGCGGACATACACACTGTAAGATGTAATCCAACTATACACACATCAATCATTGTGTGTATGTGTGTGTGTGTGTGTGTGTGTGAGAAACTTTGGCATGCTGCCAACTCCATTGACTTTCTCCATTTCATTTCATTTCCCATGGGGCCTAGCTGGCTCTCTCTCTCACTCTCTCTCTCACTCTCTCTCTCGCTCTCCCTTTCTTCCTCTTTCCCCCTTGGCAGGACTCTTCTCCTTTTCTTGCTGCCGTGAACCCTTCCTCTCTCTAGTTCCTGTTTTTCTGCTTGCTCTCTCTCTGTCCTCCTAGCTCTCTCGCCCTCCGTGCCCTAACGAGAGCTAATTAAAAGCAGATTAACTTAATATCATCACAGCTTCAGCAGGGATGGCTGGACGGGAGTAAGGAATGAAGAATGACAGGAGGAATTAAGGATGGAAAGATGGGAAAAGAGAGAAGCATGCATGATTGGCTGAACGGATGGATGAAAGAAGTTGAGCGAGGATGGAAGGAAGAGAGGAAGGACGAAAGAAGGAACAAGGGAGGCAGAAACATAGGAAGGGAGCGGGGGAGAATGAATTAATGGAGAGAGAGCGTGGGCAACCTGTCTTTGTCCAGGGACTCAGACTTATATGTGGCCCTCCTCTTATATATGGTCCCCACAATTTAGTTTTTTATTTAAGGGTATTTCCATTTTCCCCATGTGCTGTTAGCAGGGAAGTAAGGCTCATTATACATAAAACCACAAGCAGTAGTCTTAGAAAAAACTAGTTCAACCACCGGACATTCCTAACAGGGGCGTAGACTATGACATGAGTTTAAAAAAAAATAAAAAATGCATGCAAACTTAATAAACTCAATTTATTTGCAATAATGTTACGTTTTTACATGCCATAGGCCTATATGCAGTTGTTAGATTGCACGCGTGTTTGCATTTGGCAAGGTATTTTTTGTCTGTCTGTCCCTCCTTCAACACTTTACGTATTGGCTTCAGCGCAGCCTCAGTTTACTTCACTTGATCAGTTCTTGGCGAACGGTAGTGTCACACGAAGCTAAACTGCTAGCATGAGCAACAAAAACATCTTTAACGTCTTTAGAGAATTTCTTTGGAAGGGGTAGGGGGAAAAAAAACCCACTGACGATGGTAATGAGCCAGATACCTCAAAGAAAAAGAGGGGGTCATTCAATCGAAAATATGACGAGTCAAATCTAAAGTATGGGTTCACAGAGACCGGTGACTCGCATGCACCAAGTCCTTTATGTGTGGTATGTGGCGATAAGTTGTCAAACGAAGTAATGAAACCATCAAAGCTAATTCGACATCTAGAATTCAAGCATCCTACACTTAAAGACAAACGCCTTGAGTTCTTTGAGCGTAAGAAACGCGAGCAAAAAGGGCAAAAACTAGTGCGCTCGTGCGCGATCACCTTGTTCAGCTTTCAAATGAGTTTGAGCGTTACTTCCCATCCTCCAAAGATCCACGGCAAACGAATGAGTGGGTCCGCAACCCATTTGTCAATATCCCGAATCACTTGTCAGCGCAGGAGGAAGATCAATTGATCGAAATAGCAAATGCCCGTGGTCTTAAAAGTGTGTTTGAGCAAAACTCTCTGGTGGGTTTTTGGATCAAAACCAAAGTGGAATATCCCAATATACTGTAGCTGTAAAAGCGCTGAAAATATTGCTACCATTTCCCACCACGTACCTATGCGAGGCCGGGTTTTCGGCAATGACTGCAACTAAGACAAAATTGCCCAATCGACTGGACATTTAAAACAAACTAAGGGTGTCACTTTCTTCCATCACCCCCAGATGGAATCTTCTTGTTGCAGGGAAACAAGCACATGTGGCCTTATTCGTAATGTACGTTTAGTTCCCTTCTACCCTACTGACATATTTTGTTAAGCATGTTTACACTTGATAGATGTAGCTTCAAGTTTAGTTCAATAAATTCATGTTCATAGTTGTTCGATTTTCACTTCTTCAAGTTCACGTTATTTTTAAGAGTTTGTTACCTTCACTGTTCATAAATAACTGGAGCTAGTTCTTTTCAAGTAATGCACGCACAACACTATATGGAAATCCCCCCCGGTCCGTGAAAAAAAAATTGGGAATCAAACCGATCCATGGTGCAAAAAGGTTTGGGACCCCTGCTCTAATTCTTTGCATGAATAAGTTTGCGGTGGTTTCCGCAGAATTACGAACATACCTGCTCCTGAATGAAGAACGCAAATTTGCTTCATTTTAACTTGACATCTCTTGACTTGCTTTCAAAAGGTGTGTTGCACTGCAAAGTATAAAAGCTCTCTTTTGGAAACCTTTTTTTACCATGATATAGCTATTATTACTCTAGGTCAACTGTGCTCATATACAAAAAAGGAAACTACTGTACCTTCAGCGAAAACTCACTTCAAGCAAAGAAGGTATTTTAATTTGGATCATGGCTCTTCATAATAGCTATCTCTGCACTTCAAACAGTTTTAGTTCAAAACTGTTTAAAACTCTTCTTCAAATATAGCTTAGCTGTGGTTCGGGAAACACACACACACACACACACACACAGGCACAAACACACATTCAAATTAATCATAAAACATGAGCATTCACTTACAGCTTCAAAATTAGTCTTAATATTCGTGTGCGTTGCTCTCTACAGTTTTGACACCATTTCACACCTCTCTCTGAGAGACTAAACTGTTGATCTGGTCGAGGATCACACACACACACACACACATGCAGACCCCATGTCTGAAGAGCCTATGTGGATAAACACCCTCTCAACCATATGTTTAGTATATCCATCTGTTCTTTTAGTCATGCCTTAGCGCCAGCCCAGATTCAAATCTGCAGCACACACATGCACACACACACACAGACACACGCATGCACACATGCCCGGCTAATGTAGACATTTGTCTAAGTATACACAAAGATACATGTTTTGATATGAAGTGCTTTTAAACAACAAGGACAGACCAAAAACGAATGATTTTATTAAACCTCCATAAAAAACTTCTTATCCTCCCCAAGGTTCTTTTTCTGCAGAAGGAAATTACATTTAGCTTTTGCCCTCAAAGGAATATTGTCATTTCTATCGGGCACAATCGCTTCTTAGACCCAATAGTCTTTTAATGTCCAGAAAGCACAAAGATGTCTATCTGTGCTGACTGTCAGTCTGTTTTATTTCCCTCTGAGATTTCTCAAATGTTTTTGTTGCTGAAAGATTTTTGTTATAAAGCCACACTGCAACACATAGTTAATGGGTTTAACTCTAATCAACCCAAGAACAACTTTTTCTTTGTGTAAGAAAGACTAGGAAAAGAAACAAAGATATAAATATATTATGTAATGTAATAAATATTGATATACTGTATGTCTATTTATATACTGTAAATATAACCACATAGCAAATTTCTGCCAGTAGGATATTACATTTTTAGATCCTATGCTAATTGTAGCAGAGACAAGCCAGCATACTCAACACACACACACACACGCATGCATGCGCACACAAAAACACCTTTCCAGGCGTGGAGAACCAATTCCAAGCATGCTGTGTTTTCATAAGCCTGTCAGGATGTTAGCTAGGTTGACTTTTCCGTGTTTTTGTGTCTCTCCGCTGCCAACAAACTGAGAATGCTGAGAATTACTAACTGTGGAACGGCAGCAGATGCCAAACAAGACGGGCAATCACACCGGGCAGCCTGCTAGACCCTGAAGGCCCCCTCTGGGCCCTCGGGGTGTATATGGAGTGTAATACCAGCTCTTGCCCATAAATCTAGACGCTTCCTAGTTTTTCCAACAAGCAAACAAACACTGTGTCATACGTTGTTTAATACAACCTTGTCAGGTATTTATCCTGGTTATGACAAACCTGGATAAAAGAGGTGAAATATATCAGTATCCGGCCACATCCTGGGGCGGTATGTCTGTTATGTGGTTACTTGAAAGGGTAAGAATATCTTGATGTGATTATTGTCCCATATTCATGGTTGATTAGGTTTTGGAATGATAAAAAATGCCCCCCGGGGAAGACGGGGATGTTTTTATTATTTTATTTTATTTTTTAAGTAACAACCTCTTCCCAGGATAAGAGCTACAGTATCTGTCACAAGGCTTGCAGGAAAGGGATTTGTTTGACATGACAAATGACATGAGCCTTTTGTAGGTCTAGTTTTGTCTTCTGTTTGGCCCATTAGACTTCCTTTTTTTCTTTTTCTCTCTGTTATATATATACACAATATAATACATTTACATTGACATTTACAGCATTTAGCAGACGCTTTTATCCAAATCGACTTACAATTAGTACATTTGTCAACAGTTGAACTGGTTAACCACCAGTTTTGCAAGTAGATAACATTCTCCTAGAATATGGAGAGTATCATGTAACAAGGTTACTTTACTTATGCATTTGCACAACATTACTCAAAGGTTTATCATTTACAATATAATTAAAAAATTTTTTGCTTTATTATCTTATTTTACTGACATTTTATAGTCAGTAATCACAGATTATGGTATGAATGTGGAAACAAAATATTTCGAGATTTCATTAGTGAACAGATCTTGATAGTGGACTCTAACCTTTAAACCCCACTGTTTATATATTGTGTATATATGTAAAAAAGTGCATTTTTTACCTTCAGCAGTTCAAAAGTTAATTAAATCACAGTGTCATGCCATCAAGGCACCCGTTAAAAAAAAATTCAATAATGGTGGATGTCGTTGATTTGAATGGAACAGATAAAAGAGGGAAATGGGGAATGTGGAGAGAGGAAAATTAGGTAACAGTAAGGACAGACGAAGAAAGGGAGCACGCTGCAAGGAGGAAGTGAGTTATTCAGGGACAGGAAGCTAGCTGTGATGTTTTAAGAAGCTTCTCACCTCCAGCACTGCTGACTCTGACAAGTTCAGTTCTGTGAAAATACTTATCCTGGAAGCCAGACTCATTTAACATAACCTTGCACATTCCAAGATGTTTCAATAAAACTTGTTAGCATAGTGAACCTGATTCTTATGTTATTCTTAGTTGCTAGATTTAGAGTTCTTAGATTATCTATCCATTTATCTACTGTATGTACTGTAGCTATTTGTCTGTCTGCCTTAAATGTCATGTTTTTCTCATTTTTATTTTATTGATAATAAAGACATTTAATTTACAATATCTTATCAGTGTGGTCAGTTACATCTTAAAGTATCCCTAGTAGTCTGGCAGAATATTTAATGGAGAAATACATACATTTAAACCTTTAATTTTTGTCTGTCTGGGCGTAGGCCAGATGTGAAGAGGGTCCATGTATGGGCAGACAGCCCGAGTGTGAATATGTATGAGCTGTGAGCTACTTGGCAGCGTTTTATAAAGCCAACTCTGTGTCACTGCATTTATCTCTTGTGAGTCCCATGTCCCTTATGAAAAGCAGCATAGCTAGAAATGGAAGTTGTTACGAAAAGAAGATTTATTCTTCTGATTGTGTCTCGTGTGTGTGTGTGTGTGTGTGTGTGTGTGTGTGTCTGTGTGTGTGCCAGGCCAACCACTGTTTGATTAGGCTACAATCCAACATGGAGACTGAGAGTCTGTTAAGGTAGTGACTAGGGATGGACATGATTAATCTATTATCGATAATATATCATTAAGAATTTTGTCGATCATGTGGAATTTGATCGATTGCGTTCATAAACGAGGTTATGTTGTGTAGTATGTCTTGAGGCAATGTAATGAATTTCACTATGTGGCAGGGGGCGCAAGTAATTTAGGCCCAAACTAGTTTGCATGTCAGGTCAACACGTAGAGAGCAAGGTGACGTTTGGTGTGGGAGCATTACGAAAGTGAATACCGTGAGGTTCTCCAGGCTGGCCAATTTAGAGCGTCAATACCTACCGTGGACTGACTGTCACCAGGCTGCGTTCGCGTCTCACCACTGCCCTGAGCATGTTAACATGATCCTATTTCTCAACAAGATTCAGTAGGCTGGAGGTACTTTATACGTTTTAAACAGTTGCTTTGGGAATTTGTTTGTGACGAGGTTTAGCTCGGCGTCTCGGGCTTCGCTGTCTGTACGAGTGCCGTACAGTAGGCTATTGTAGGAATATAATTAATGTTTGAAATAAAGAAGGTTTTCTTTAAAACACAGATTTCTGACATTCTGACATATTTTCTGACATTAAAAAATAATATATATATATATATATATATATATATACTGTACATATATGTGCATATATGTGCTATAATTTGTAACATAAAAATGTCTGATTAATCGATAATCGTTCATTTTCCCGATGATCAACAAAGGACATTTCTTCAAATGCCCATCCCTGACACACAGACGCACATACACACACACGCCAGAGAGAGAGATAGAAAAAGAGACAATGCAGACAGAAAAAAACACAGAAGTAAATACACCTGTGCCAGCACACACACAGGCAGGTGGCAGTAAGAGGCCATTGCCAGAGGCCATGGACAGATAGTAAACGCAGCAGCCATTTCTTGGTGCATGCGTTCATGCGTGTGGGTGCGTGTGTGTGTGCTGGCCTGGGGCAGAACAGAACAACACAGGGCTGCCCAGGATCGCCAGCGGCAACAAGGACTGTCAACCACCACATGAGAACAATACAACTAAAACGAATAATAAAAATCAAAAAACTGGGTGGGGGGTCCACAATCTTTAAAGCAAAGCAAAAAAATTTAGATTTTCTGTGAAGTAAGGGGTGAAATTTTTACTTAAGAAATTACACCATACATCAACATGAATAACAATTAGTAATAATTTATCAATTATTGATTTTTAATAATGAATAATTCCTCAGGGCACCACCGTAAATGTAGGTTTACGGAACCAAATTATGGCTTATACTCAACTGTAGTTGATCATAGCCGTAATACTGTATAGTCATGCTAGCATAGACTTAAATCAATTTAATTTTATCAGTCTAATAAATCTGAATGTGGTGAGTGTTGATTAGTCGTCTGGTACATGAAACAACAGAGAAAAGACTACTTTATAACAATAACAAGTTTATTTCACACACTCAAATCTACATTGAATATTTATTCATGGATAACACACAGTGACACGTGATCAGACAACTGTGACCGGATTTCAATAAATCAGGCAATCTCAATTGGTGAATATATGAACACAAAGCCTTTGGTATGCATGTAGCAAGTTGCTGCTTCACTAATGAATGATCTAATTCATCTATTTTACTAACTACACCTGCAGGGATGAAAGAGAATCTGGGGTCCCATTTAACAAGCTTAGTTTCAAAATCTTATCAGGAGGTCATGGGGTGTGGTTTCCATGGCAACCTGGGTCTGGTGAGTGGGGCTCTCTGTCCAAGACCATTTCTCAATACGAAGTATGCCAATTACGAACTCCCGTTTTTGGAAGTTGGACTTGTCACGAGAGGATGCAGTACGCTCAATCTGCATTAACTGTAACTGATATTTACAATAAAATAACATATAATACACCAAATTGCCTTCATTTAGTTTTCTTTTAAAAAGATATTAATTTAAATATGAATATGATATTATATATTCAAGTGCAAATGGTGGGAATCATTGTGGCAGTTTGTAGTTAAGGTGATTGTGGTTTTGTTTGGTGATTGAGGATTTGAGGAGTTGAGTAAAATAAAACCTGAAGAAAACCAGAAAACGTGAAGAATTGATCGGAAGGTGGTCACTGGTATGCTTTGTGAAGCCAAGGAGTAATCAGGGCAATTGAGTAGGCAGATTTGGGCGAGAAGAGCCAGGATGCGGAGAAGGAGGAGAGAGAGGAGGCGTGCCCTCTCTGGCCTGACACGTTTCTCTAAACACTGGATTGATCTGTTCATTATTTTAATATAGAATAATCCAAAACAATACAAAAAAGGTGGTAAAGAGCGGTTTGTCACTATATTGAAATAAATATTACTTGATTAATCAACGGACTTGTAACATACACATGGTATAAAGTTAGCCTACTTATTGTAAGTCGCTTTGGATAAAAGCGTCTGCTAAATGCTGTAAATGTAAAATGTAAATGTACTTAAATCTACTGTCAAACCTAATATTGTTTACTTCTTGTTTCCTTTCTGAGTCAAGCTAAGAATGGAAGGAAGTGATGAGAGGTTTCATACTAAATATAATAAATGATTTAACTGTTAGTTTGACTGAAGATTCCTTATTTAGATTAAATTAATTGACCTACATTCCACAGAACTTCCATAGCAATGGCCATAAATAGTTGTCTGACAAGTCTTACAGTTATAACAATCACTACACATTACTGAAACACAAACATAATCTCTCTCAATATCAGTCAAGCTCCCAGACAAACCTGAACACAAACAAGACATGTTATGTCCACAATACAGTAAACCTGTAGTAGTAACAGATTGCAATAACAGTACAGTAAATAAATAGCCAGTATCAACATGTGGTTCCAAATGCTACCCCGGCAAAAGCCACATGGATGGAGCCATGAAATTGAGGTGCGGATCACCATTTCCTGGCTTGCCTGCGTAGCCTCCTACAGGGCGACTGCAGACATTTTTGCAGAGCCAATTGCCACAGTCTGCAGACTCGTCCACAACGTTGTGGAGGGAATGATGACCATCCTCCACAGAGTCATTCATTTCCCTAAAGCAGAACAGCTGGTGGAGGTGGGGGCAGGTTGTGTACGCCTTGCTGGCCATGAGGCGTTCCGCTGTGCTGCTGGCACAGCGGAACCCCTCAGGAGTCTTCCTCCTGCAGAGCCACAGAGAAAAATCCTGCATCAATAGTAAACTCTTCCCCTCTGCACCGCTCAATGAGGGACAGGGTTTCCCTTTTCTTCCATTTGTCCCTGGATAAAAACATACAAATATTAATTAATTTGTCACATTGCTTCTATGGGTATGTTTTTCTGGTGTACACTTACAGTCATGTACACTTGGGAATAAAGGAATAATTACACTATTCAAAACTTACCTATCATATTATAATAATAATATACATTTTTAAACCTAATCCACAATCTGATTTGCCAGGAAACATGAACTCTTCCAAAATTATATCTTATTGAAAATATTCGCCCAGTATAACCACGGACACTGGCCGTCCAATCACTCTGGTAACTGGTTAGATGGTTAGCTGACGAGGGCTGCTGGCTAGAGCTAGAAGGTGTCACAACTCACAACTTGCTATATTCACCGACCCATATTCGAAATATGAAAGATTATTGTCTCGCCTTAAAACTCTTAAAAACTAAATTTGCTGACAGAACAACAGTCATAATATAATATATGTGTTTGTTCGTCTTCCATTGTCTTCTCCCGCTACTTGCCGATGCTGTGTGAAATGCATTCTGGGATACTTGACTACCTTAGTCCACACAAGTCACCCTTCTTGATAAAACCCGCGAATAGAGAACACTTCCAGGTCTCAGGGACCATGAAGTCACCATGGCGACTGGACCTCCTAATGGGGTTAGAAAAAAAGGGGGTTCAATATCAAAGGTTGGATGTCTCTTTTGGCGTTGGGGGGATAGCAGGGAACTGTCAAGCCATGCTGATAAGCAGTCTAGGCCTGTTTTCCAAGAAATATCCTTCTCCTATAGTGGGGGTGATGGCTGCGGTCCCCACTTCACAACAGCACAGTTACTCATTACCTTAAAGTCAAAGCAATTGATGTAATTTCATAATTAAATCACAATCTCCTTTTATCTGTTTTGTCCTACAATAAATTGCTATATAATTTCTAGATAAAGAATTAAAGGCCAAAGCCATTATTCCTGCATGGTAGCATTCTGCTACACCTGAGACAAACGGGATGCTGTACTAGTACGTGCAGTCAGAGTGATGCCTGTTCATCATTCGTTCAGCATTCGTAGCTTGGTAGAAGAGTCTTGCAACCAGCAACAACAATATTTTGAGCTGCCGAAAAACTGATGCTCACAAACAGAAAATGAATTTGCCACGGCAGTTTACCATCACTTTTAAATCACTCAGTCAAAGCGTCGCACCATGCCTGCTTTCCGCGGATAAATCGTTCAGTGAACGACAGGACGGCTCTCGTGCTGTTGCTGAGACAGATTCAGCACAGCTGCTAGATATCAAACCGTATGGGACCTGGTGCAGACTGAAAGCCGGGGAGCGGGGGCGGGGTGGCTGAATTGTGACTGTTACTTCCCCCAGACCTACAACACATTAACAATCTATAGTAATTATCTTTTCTTAGAGCAAATGGTCGTCTGACATGCACACAAAAAGCAGTAGAAACAGGTGCAACAATGCTTTTACCTTCTGTTCTGTCGGGTGGGGGGGAGACACAATCAGTATGCATAATTAAAGCAACAAGAGCAACCCCAACACAAGTTCCCATGTGTGATGTTTCTGGTTCCACGACACACTTTGGCCTTTTTACTGTATAATTAGTTGATTTGCATAAATACTTTAAGTTGATGAGACGCCCTTTTGCACAGACTGTTGAGACACTGTTAGTGTCAGATATTTACTTCCCACTATTCAGTCTTAGTTAATCAGGGTTTCTCTCTGTCACTGTATCCTACATAGACTCTCTCTCTCTTTCTCTCTCACACACACACACCTACACACAGACACACACACACAGACACATACTCTGCGTCCTAGATCAGACTACCATCTGCCCCAATGTTTTATTAAACACCAACCAGCCTCCCTGGGACCTGTTTCATTTATTCACACAAACACACATGCACAAGTACTCGTGGACGAGCGCACATGCAAACAAACGTGTACGCACATGCGCGCACACACACACGCGCGCGCGTGCAGCGTCCGAGAGGTCAGAGATCAGCTGTGAGGTTGTGTTTCTTTGGGCCCAGATCATGTCGGTGGCACAGAGGTAAAGGGTAGGCGTGTTGCGATACCCAATATGAAGCTGGAAATCACTTCCACGGGCTGTGATATGACTATTGATTCCAAAACACTAACTCAATTCAAACCTTGAAAAAGGGTGCCAAAATTCAATATGCCAGACATGAATCAATTCAATTCACTACCTTCTGTGTGTGTGTGTGTGTGTGTGTGTGTGTGTGTGTGTGTGTGTGTGTGTGTGTGTGTGTGTAGCCTAGGTAATGTAGGTAGGGGTTGCACTCACCTGAAAAATTGTCTCTTATTAAAGCAGTCTGGCTAATCGGGACAAAAACACAGCAAATATATAATACAACATCAGCTCTATCCACCTCAATTAGTTACCAAGGAAACATGGCTTTAAAACCCTTGTCAACATTTTGAATAAATAACATAGCCGATTTGGTAGGTCTAATCGAGTAATGATCGGATCAAAGAAATGAAATTGGTTTAAGAATGATTTGTTCTTTGGAATGCATCGCAGTCCCGTGGCACAGCGAGAGACAGGCAACGAAGCAGCGCTGCTCGCTAACCAGAGGGTGAAAAGAGAAATCCCCCTTTGGGAAAACAATCAGTTATATCACATTAAAACCACTTTCACAGCAGCACAATACCATAAGGTGTGTGTTCGGTTTATTTACACAGATGATGGAATCTCCGGGGAAAAAACAGAGTTAGCAGCTACGTAGCGAGCTAACGAAGCCATCTGTTCACTACACATTATCTTAAAGGAATAGTTCAGAATCTTCAATTGTGCTGTTGATTGCTAGACATCTTTTCGGTGTGTAGTGTGTGTCAGCATCACAATACACGTACATGTTCCTACTACAGTATATCACACTACATGTCATGAAGACATTTTGTTTCCATGACACAACATCGTAGTGTCAACGCAGTATTTCTTTTAACAAGTCATACTGAAACTGATTGAAAGATTGAGAAATGAATAAGACAGTGACAAATGATTCTCTACATGACCCCAGTACGCTATATTCATATGTACACCCGCTTTTCATTACCATTTAAATGGGACAATCAAACAGAGAAATAATTACACTCTCCAAGCTTACATTCCTCTAATATAGATTTAAATATTATTACACTAGACACACACACACACACACAAACAAAGAGATCTTCTTGGAAAGAGTGTTCATTGGCTAATGCTCTCTGTAGTGAAACCCTATGGGATCAGGAGTTATACTACAATTATATTATCATTACCACAGTCTATGCTTGGCTCATCAGCTAATAAGCATAGTTTAGTTTGATTCTGTTTCCTGCAATATAGGAACCCTATAGGGATATTATTTCTCCCTTTGATATAGGTAGCTACAGCGCTGTTTCACTAAATGAAAGGAAAGGTCCATTTGATGTGATCGAGAATTTGTTGGCTTGTATCTACAGAGAAAACCCTCAGGAATGGGGCTGTTTGAAATCAAATGACACAGTTTTGTTACATAAAATATGGGCTGTTGGCCTGTGACATAATAGCAATTTACACAGTAAAAATGATGTCTTCATGTTTGTTATTTTATTGCTATTTGTTGTGTGTGTTTCATGATGTGTGTTTATGATGAAAATATTTGTTCTATAACAATGGAGGCATGAAATAAATTATACTGCCAAGCAGGCACACATTAGGCCATCGTCTGTGTAAATGTGTGTACATTCGTGTACATTCGTGTTACTTACAGTATGATGTGAGGGCATTTATCGGGTTGGATGCGTATAGGAAGCCTTTAGAAAACGGGAATTGATTCAGTTCAGTTTTTGCTTCAGTCAGTATATGGAATTCTCTGATCAAAATTACGGAAAAAGACAACACAAACTCACAGACAGTGGGAAGTTAAGCCCTCCTAGCTGACTACAAGCCTATAATAAGTTATACTATGGCTAGATTGACATGCATACACAAACCAGTCAAACAGTGCACTGAATGTAGCTAATTCCAATTCCTGTATAGGCTCTCCTCATAGATCGGAGCCATTAGTATGTGTTGACGCATCAAAAAGCTCATGCTAATGCATTAGATTGATTTTAATGAGGGCGGCTCTTAAACAGTGCAGGCACTGACTGGACTGGGCTGGAATACACATACAATAACTCCATCATCAGTCTCCAGGCCCAACATGTAATTGCCAATTGGCACTGCGAAGCAGCAGGGAAGTAGTGGTTCTCAAGCCATGTGCCTCGAGCCCCAAGACTCAGCACGGTTTGATCCCAGCTAAACACTACATGGGCTCATTTTACTGATTAGACACATTTCCAACCAGAGAGGGACTCTCTAATGAGTGAAATTAGCTGGTGTAGTGTTTGGTTAGAATAAAAACCTGCAGAAACCTGCATCCATGGATCATGGTTAAAGAATCTCTGCAGTTTAAAGGTCCAATTACAAATTTTCCAATTTGGGATACAAATAAGCCACCATATCATATCTGTGCTGTGTGCCTTTTGGTGTTAATTTTCCACAAATGTCACCCTCAGCACCAGATTATAAAAATAGAGAATTTTGAAAAAAAAAGGCTTTCAATAATAGGTGTCTATAGGCTGAATCATTGCTTCAGTCAATGACAGCAGCATCAACATTTATTTCTATAATATAAAATAGATTTAAACTGTCATTCCAAAGATACCAATGAAATAGCGCTAGAAGAAATAGTTTATTATCCAGTGGATTAAAGCTAGCTAGCCTACTCGTATCTTATGTCCTCTCCAGCTGGCTCTCTGCAGACTAGAATGTGGTGTGATGACTGTTGATATTGAACAGCTGGGAGCTGGGAGGACAATCTAAAAGAGCTCATATCTATGTAGCTACACATTGAGAAACAAACATGACAACTTCTGTAATGCAGACATCTAGGCTCATTAAAATATAATGTTTTCAATGTAACTCAGGGATCTGATACAAATGGGCCTGTGACCCATTTGTAGTCTCTACCCATTGTACCAGACCCTATGGAATTTCCGTGTTTAGTAACCAGGCTATGTTTGTGGGCCTGCCAGCTGTCCTGATAGCGCTGCGCTACATTTCTCAAAAAGTACTATGGAAACAGTAGCCCGCTAAATGGATCAGTTTGCTGCATATTAAGAACCTCGATCTGCCATTGCATTATGCAGTATCTTGGTTACAACACTGTTCTCCAGCCAGCACATTTGTTTTCCCTGAGATAATCTTGATTGAATAGAGAAATGTTCTCACTTACAATGACAACAATAACCATGAAAATATGAAACATCATCGGGAGTAAATATAGCCTCAGCAATAACTGTAATCAACAGCCACTGTACAACTAGAACGATAGAATTAGAATACATCTACTTTTGGATCCTTTTTGGAGTGGTTCTTTAGATGTATTGGTTATTTTATCTTTCCCTTAACCAATATACAGCCTCAAATGAATGTACAGGCCCATGTTTCATATCGACATAAATGACACCCCCTTGACCTTAACCTCCAATCCTGCAAGGAATGCAGGAAAAATACGGATAGAAACGGAAGAAATCTTGTGAAGAGACCACAAAGGAAGGAGTCCAATCTTTCCAGGACTATTAGGATGCAATGCGTGCTGAGCTGACACAATCCTTAAAATGACACAATACGTAGTACATAACACATTAAGCAACACTTAGTTCCAGTCAAGTCATTTGATTTGACAAGCGGCGACCCATGAGTGCTGATATTTCAAGATAACAGTATCACTCTCCTTACAGGCGTGCCGATATAGCAGAATTCCAACTTTATTTGTACATTGCAACAGTACAGAGATATTATATTTTATCCACTAGATGGCAGTATTAGACTGTGAGCAGTAATGCAGGCGGGCTAGAGAGATCAGACTTCCAAGGTTTTGCAGCTTGGTAGTACGATGGTAGCAGAGTATTAAATCAAATTTGGATTATATATTATTCCACACTGTTACCTATAATTACTCAAATTACAGGATAAATAGTCTTGTTTTGTGGGTCAACCATGGGATCAGTCTACAGTGATTCCAAGCCTGTTTTTAGAAATGCATGTCCCTCAACATCACTTCCTGGCCTTGATGTCTAACTACCATCAGTTACTGGATCTTTTAGTATTACTCATAAAACCCTCAAGCCCCCAAAAGCACCTCATGACCCCTCATGGGTTTTCTATAGGAAACCATTTCCCAAAAGATCACAAATTATTCTGTCAACGGTTCCCTCATTCTCTCTGCAATTCCAACTATTTCCCATTATCTTTGAGAAAAAATGGCTCAAAAAAGGGAGCTGGCTTTTTAGCTCCGTATGGGGTAAAAGTTGTCAAAATCATTCTCTACAGTACGTCCTGTGCTCTCGCCTTCACACCGAAGGGGCCAAATGGGATAAAGGTATGAAATGTCAATTACGGAGTCACTCTCTTTCACACCTGTCACAAAACTAAAACCTAAAAGTGACAGAGTGTGTTTGTATGTAAGGAAATATAGCTTCACCCATAATGCAGCATTAACCATCCTAGTTCATATATTGTCTTCTCAAATTGGTTTATTTATTATTTTACACAAGCTTTGACACAAGCTTCCCAATAATGTGGGTTTAGTCAATATTGGAAATGTCATCTGAATAAACCAATCAGAGAGCTTGATTGACAAAAACAGCGTGAGCTTAATTAATAACATGTGTGGGCATTCAAAATGCCAGCTCAATAATAAATACTCTTTTCAAAACAACTATGCACCATATGAACTGCTACTAATAGAACATAGTGTGAATACAAACAGAAACATTTTCTGTCCGTGTCAATATAATATTATGGGACAGTTTTCATAACATTGTGAGTCACTTTAAATTCACATGAGCAAGACTTACTTGACTTACCTGACTACAACATTATGAAATCATTGGCTGCTAAAATTGCTCTCATTTGTGTTTTATCAAAACTTTAAAAAAATGCTCCAGCGATACTGATATGATAAGCTTTAAAAAAAACTAACATTTAAGCAAAAAAAAAGTCCTCAGTGTCAAAGCGATACTCCTGGTTTGTTTGTTATTGATTTGTCAGCTTATAACTAGTTGACTAACTAACAGGGATTGTTGTTTGGCATTGGTTTATTGTTTGTGCTGATGCACTCTATTTTTCCACAACCCAAAGTCAGCTTTCACCACAAGCAAATAAGCTTTTTTCCTGCTAAATCATTTGCAGTCATTTTCCACTAGTCACATTAATTTCGCATCAAGTTGAAGCCATTTCATTCCCTTCTGAAAAAACGGCCTACCCTCCGCTCTCATTTTCTCTCCACCCTCTCACTCGTCTACCCTTTCTGTCCATCTCTCAGCATTCTTCCCCCACCCCGCCCTCCCTCTTGGCCCCTCAGATCAATATTTCAAAGCATCGTCTTGTGATTACACAACTATTACCCGCTGAAAAATTAAAACTCACTCATCAAACATTTACTCCACTTCCTCTCATTACTGGCCTGGCCTGGGGACAGATGGTGAGAGAGAGAGAAAGTATACCGTATGTTTGAATGAAAGAGGAAGAAGAAGATAGAGGGAGAGAAGATGAAAGGAAAAACGGGGTAGTGAGAGGCTGATGGCGGGATTATGGCAAGAAATACTGAGGAAAAGAGTTGAAGAAAGGAGGTGAGGAAGACGCCCCCACCCCCCAGGACATTTCAGACCTCAAGCCTTAATATCTCCTCCAGTCTCCACACAAACTAGCATGAAAAATACTAATTATTATATCTAACCAAATAATAATGTATGTTAATACTTGATAGGCCTAGATCCTCACAAAATATTGCAAAGAACCATTTTTACCTTCTGACAGCGTGAAGTATATCCAGTGTTTGCCGATACAGAGAACACGTGTCACTTGTTTTGTGATGGACAAAACAAAACCAAAAAATACAACCTTTTAAATCTCCAGCCAAAATGTGATGTTCTGAAAGTCTGCATTTCATTCCGCAATGTGCAGAGCTGTCACGAAAATCCTGTCACAGAAGTTTGGTACATTATCTCTCAGTATTTCTTTCTGTGGCAGGTTTTATCATGCAGCGCCCACAGTCTCTGGTGCTGTTTGCTGTCAGAAATACAGACACAACAGCAGAGATAAAAAGAGGAAAACAGGCTCTAGAGATTGTAACGCTCCTCTTTCCCATCCCGTTCTGTTCTTAATTTGAAATCAATTTCAGTTCGACTAAGTTCCCTCAGCATAATTCAGCCCAACCTTCAATTTGTGTCACATGAATTTGTATTAAGAACTGTTCTTTTCATCCCAATTCAATTATTTGCAGCTGAACTCAAAACCATTTTTTCTTTGGTATAATGTTGCCCATCACACATACCTCATATGCCCATTGACCTATAACAAGTCAAAACATTGACAAAGGTTAAAAAAAGAAACAGCAAAAAATGTAAATAACTTGATTTAACTATTAGTAATTATTAGTCATTATTACTATTAAAGTTTCTTGTATGCATATTATGTATGCAGACCGCAGGTGACCAAATTAAATGAGTTCACTACAGAAAATTAGAAACAATTAAAACATTAAGAAATCCACTACGCACACAGTATACTGTACGCGACTGCATTCTGAGGCATCCATGTGAAGCTGCAAACTACTGGCAACAGTACAAAGCGGGTGACATCACATAGCAAACATGACAGGTACATTTCATCAGTTAGCTAAAAGCTAACTGGCAAGACATTGAAACACCTAGGCAAGCCATTTCATTAACTGACGGAAGGTAACTAGCTAATAACTAGCACGGCACTGCTGCTGTTATGTGGCTGCAGGATATCTGCTATTTTGTTCTAATAATGCCTGCTACAATAGCGTTTTTTGAATATATTGTCGTTTTTAACAATAATAACTTGAAACAAGAATAAAAGAATACTAGCCAGTTTCAATGGAAGCCCTGTAGAACCCCGGAGGGTCTCAGTGGGGATTCTATGAGAGGGTCTATAACTTCCTTCAGAGAATTGTTACTGGGTTATGTTTAATGTCTGATGCCAATCAGTACATATTTCAGATGTAATTTAGCTGAAGTTACATAAAAAAAATTTCTGGGCTTTTGTGCTCTATGGGAGTAAGAAGCTGTGACGGTATTGTATTTGGTTAATTTCCCCTCATTTGCTCTGACTGATGTTTTGTCACATGCATTGTGGCAGTCTCATAATGACAAAATGAAGTACATGACAAGTGCAGAGGGTTTAACTGCGTAGCAAAGTATTGTTAAAACCCCAAATTCTGTGGCAGGTTAGTTTTCCAGTGCTTGGATTTGAAATCAAAAGCTCAGTCAGTCAGGAGAGAAATATGAGGAGCAAGAGCAAGAGGAAGAGGAGGAAGAGTAGGAGGGGGAGAGGGAGAGACAGGGTGGGAGGTGATGGGAGAGATGGCAGGAACCCCCCACAATAATCATGGTACAGTCCAACCAGGTAAGTCCATGTGAACACTTTGATCTGCTCTCAAGTTCAGTTAAATCCACCTCAGTCAGGAAGCTGAGAGGGGAGACAAAGTGAGCCAACAGCCAGCCAGTCAAACGCTCGGGTCCATAAATTGCATGTTGAATTGTGGACCGCTGTTCTATCGGACCACCAACAAGACTGGCAGACGGTTCTGTTAAGTGAAGATACTCACCGGAGAGGAGGAAGAGAGGGGAAGGAAAGGGCACATTAGCGCTTGGTGGATTATAGCCTATAGCTACAGTATACAGTATCCCAATCCTGGTGTGGAGGGGGTGTTGATATTGAAATGTTTCAAAAGCAAAAACGGCGGTTGAGGGCCGTGGCTTTTAAGACCACCAAGATCTCCCCTCGCTGTCTTTCCATTTCCTGTATGATTTTTAAAAACTGCACGGTACACTCCCACGTTTCACGAGACGGTCAGTCAGCTAGACCTCCCGGAGAGCACAATTGTTTCTTATTTGTAGTCTTTCTCTGTTTGTCTGCTCCTCCGCACCTCCTTCTCTGCTGTCAGCCTACTGACGTCTCTCCCTGCCCCCCCCCCCCCACACACACACACAGTCCTCCTCAGCTCCCCACGTCAACCCGGGAGCAAACCAATTACCAAGAGCAAGGGGGAGAGGTGTGGGGGAGAGGAGGAGGAGTGCAAGAGGGGAGGAGGAAGAGAGGGGAAGGAAAGGGCACATTAGCGCTTTGGTGTGCTCACGGCGGTGTGATGAGAACGCTCTGCCTGTCTCTGCCGTTTAACGTCCGACCGACGGACAGACGGAGAGAGGGAGAGAGAGAGTGTTGGAGGTTAAAAAGAGTATTGAAGCAAGGACACAAGAGTGAGAGAATTAGACAGATAGAATACTTAAAGAGTAGTAATCCATTTTTTGCACATACACACACACACACACACACACACACACTGAACCAGGGAGACTTGTAGGTGTAAAAGGTGAATTAATTATAGCCTCCATTTTTAACACACTTGACTAACACTCCACCAGGAACACTGGCGAGTTATCAATTTACACTCGCATCCTCTCTCTCTCATTGTGTGTGCGTGCGTGTGTGTATCTATAGCCATGAATGTGGGACATCTCACACAAGACACACACACACACAGACCAAATTCAGTGCCATGCAAAATATGTGTTTAGTTGTCATTCCAATGCTTTATAAACAGTGTTTCCCCCTTAGAGACAGAGAAAGGTTAAGATTTGAGAGAGAGAGAGAGAGAGAGAGAGAGAGAGAGAGAGAGAGAGAGAGAGAGAGAGAGAGATTAACTGTCACATTTAGTTCTAGAGACAGGGACTACATCTAATGGCAGACTGATGGTTGTCTCAGTGTGGGTGATATTTAACAAAGGACAGAAAGTCAGGTAGACGGGCAATGTTTTGGAAGGGTTCATTTTTAAAGTGACATTGTTTTACTCCCATTAAAATTAACAAATTACTTTATCGTGTTACTGCGAGTAATTAACAGGTAAGAATGTCTATTTTACAAAAATCATTATTTTAGTTATATATTATATGTGGAACCTGAAAATTGTCGAATGTCCAGACTCCAGGAACTCTCCACTCACCTTTAGCGAAACAACTGCGCCATCACATTAACAGTCAGCCAACGCGAATGAGATGGTTTTAAAAAGATGCTTGCACGCTCTATACAACAGTATATTGGATTTCGCTATTTACTGAAAACATGTAATCTAGTATAATAATATGTAGGCTGTGTATTAAAGTAAAAAAGAAAAGAAAAGAAAGAAACGTAGAGCAGACATTTAGGCTTGTATATTATTTATGCTTGTATATTATTTTTGCACAATCACAATCCCGTTCTTTGGAGAGAAAGGGTTAAATCACGGGAAATACTATACTAAATGTACAATAATAACAGACTGATAGGTTACTGTTATGTGTGTCTTCGTAATGCCGTGCTGTTCCTTTCCCAACTGTTTTGCATCCTCTAATGACGGATAATGTTTTTTATAGAGCTGCAATATGTCAGCATATTTGCTCTGGCATGTCTCCCAGTGCATATTTTCCAAAGCTTTTGCGATTTTATAGTCTGTATAGTTGGTTACTTACTTTAGTTAAATGAGTTTTAGGTTAAATCTCATCGTCTGTCTGCCTGCCTTAGCGGAGTAGAAGTGTGTTTCCGTAAACGACAAAAGTGTTTCTGTTTGGACGCGGTTTTTTAAACGGAACGAAAACGTGTTGCTGAGTGACGAAAACGCTATTCTACCCATGTAAAAACGTACCTGTGCTAATATGGATGTGGCCTTATAGGGACCACTAAACACCTCTGGTCTCAACTGGCAGAATTGACATAAAGTATATTTGTAACTTGCGCATTATCGCCAACAATTTAAAACGCTTCGCTACTATAATGCATGCTGGGTTACCACCCAACATTGGGTAACACTGTAAACTGGTAATTTGGGTGTAGCTTATAAATAGGATGAATGGGTGCATGGAGGAGAGAGTGGCATCATAATCACAGGAGAGGTCATTATAATATTGACAGGCTATTAATTCCTTCTCTTGGTCGTGCATGGCCACATCATTTATATTAGACACAGTTGGTTCTGGCCGTTCATATACTGTTACATTAATAATTGATAATGATGGGGTCACGCTTTCAATTTCCTTATAGCCGTTTAGACGTGCCGCTCTCAGAGGACACGGTTCACCGCACGTGCGCGCACTCACGCACACACACACACACTCACACACAAGCGCAGACGCAAAAGAAAATTGTACACAAGCGTGCGGCGGTGTGTGCACTCGCGGACAAATCAAAGGTGACATTATAGCCTGTTAGCATGGCGGCGTTTAGCCTGTTCCTGTCTCTCATTTTATCACGTCTCTCGATGAGTGCATCTGAATGTCACTTTTCCTTTTTACATAAAAAAATGGATACATTATTTGGGTAAACTACACATTTTCAACTGTGACCCAGTGGTTTACATGAAATGTAGGTGATCAGAGGTATTTCACAGGTAGTTCAGAGGTGCAGTGGTTCTTATAATGTTCGTTTATGTCAATTTGATGATACTGTAGGCTACATTTCCCTTTGTAAACATACAAACTGTTCACTCGGTTTGGAGTTCTATTGTGTAATACAGGTATTTGTACAAATAGTCTGTGTCAAATAGTCTGTGAAAATTGGCAGAATTAAAACCAATATATACATTTTATTTTCCTTCGAATCAGAAGCTCTGATAGCAGCGTGGCATTTTGTTATGTGTGAGTGAGGAGGAGAAGCACTCAACCTGGCCCTCTACACAACTACACAACTCTCAAGCCCAATTTCAACCCAATTTGAGATCAGGTGGAGTCTGGTGCTAGCCAAGGGCAGCTCAGGTTAGTCCAGGCTAGTATACGCTATGTAGTAATTATGTATGTGTATTTGTATGTGTGTGTGTGTGTGTGTGGAGAAAAGACTGCAATTTCTCTCATAAGAGCCCAATTGGGACCATCAAGATTTTACAGAAAATGTTTGGCTTTTATTTTTTTATTGGGGCTGATCTTTTCCCGATCCTGTGGTATGGCTGTTGGCGGTTGGCTGGTGTTAATAGAAATGTTGAAAAAGGTAAAAACTTGTCAGCCCCAGGTATTCACTTGGGGATGATATGTTAATGGACACCAAGGAGGGTAGTCCATCCTTTAACGTTGGCAGTTGCCTGGACTGTTTTGGGACTGCACTGCAGTATGCGTTGGCCTATCAGAGACAAACATCACCCTGCTTGTATGTTAGTTCCTCCTGTGCCACCTACTGATTTGTGTTGGGAAACGTGATAATGTTTACCCTCCCCACACACACAGAAAATATTATTTGCATTTATATCATGAGCCTAATGGTTGACAAATAGAGGCAATAACGTCTGATTGAAAGATTCAGGATCCAATTGGATGTCAGGGAAATGAAGGGGTGGGTTTTCTCTTAAACCAGCAACATTTATCAGTATGACCTCAGGGTTTTATTTAGATTGGTCAACTGGGCTCAGTGTGCTTCCAATAAGCCATTAGTGTCTCTGTTCCAGAAAAGATTACATTTTAAGGCGATGTTGTCATTATTCAAGTCACATTTCAATGTACACTAACTGCAGAGGGCAGTTTCTATGGCTCTAAGAGAGACACAGTTTAATAACCAGTTCCAATTTGTCTTTTCAGTTTTAGTATAATGTTAGTACAGTGAATAGAATAATATTCTTTATTTCTAAAACACTTTTCTTAATAAGAGTTTACAAAGTGCTTTGCAGAATAAATGGAGAATTACGAACAATCCAACATGAAAACTTAGATGAAATACAACCGCTGTAGTAATGTAGTAATGTGAGATAGAGTATTGTGGATACCAATTAAGTATACAATAAGTAATTATATTACTTATTACAGTAATAAGTAATATAATAATAAACCTTGGTAGACTGTACCATTCAGCATTCCACAGAAAGACAGGTTAGAAAATATTGTAGTGAATTAACTGTATACCACATAAAAAGCAGCTAGAAGTGAGATAAAATAGATATTTACGGACAGTACATGTCTCTTGTGCTGTACTGGATTTGTCAGTATGTCAAGGTGTCTGCCTTGTCAAGTCTCTTAACAGTACATCATTTGACCTCTGAACTCAGTGGGCCATGAAAACTGCTCATCCATCAATCTACATGAAATGACCCCCCCCCCCCCATCCTCCAGTCCTTGTTATTCCATTACCATGTGACTGGTCAACCTGTCCATCAGCAGGCTGTCCTGAAGGTCAGCACCCGGCACAGCCGACATGTCCATCATTCTCTTGTGAAGTGTCCAATAAGAACGACACTAATCTTTCTTCTCTCTATCGTTTTCAGCACTTTCAGACACAGTAGTGTTCATATGTGAATAACCTTCACTTGTTTTGCACCAATACAGCTACATGTCCTATTTTACTTATTTACCACAAAGCGGTGCTAATTCTTTTTATCTTACATGGGGCCAGTTGCCTTGTTGCCTCGCTGCCGTAACAGACAGGTGTCTCGGAAGGCATAACTTTCGAGTGAAGGCATCTTCTAAGCTGTGTCAGTCAGTGTAGTCCTCGCTCCTAACATATATCAAACAAAATTAGTGGGTTACAGTCACTTGGTAATAATATAGTACAGTGTCTATTTCTCAGCGACTTTTGAAAAATGAAAATGCCCCAAAAACTCATATTTGTATACAAATTCAGCTTAGACTGTCACTCGCATGTGGGCGTTTCAGCTATGTCTATGCAAATGACGAGAGTGCTTTCAAGTGAGTGAAAGAGTGCTTTGGAATCGATCTTTATAACTATGTTTTCTACGTACACAAACAGTTTCACAAGCACAAAGTTGGTGTGATTTCAGATTTGCTGAAAATAAATCTTTGGATATGTCTTGAACATTTAAGACTACAACTTAATGCTCCTCATTTGACTTTCACCAGACCACCGTAGGGTAGGGCATTTCCCGGTTTTGCAGACACCACGAAAATACGATTAGCGATATTTTATAAAAACTCCTTCTATCGCCACAGACTGTTTTATAAGCAAAATATTGGTGTAATTATTACACTTAGCAGACAGGAAATAAGAGTTCGATCAGTTTTGAATGGAACTTGATGCTTCACTGTCCATTTAGACACCTTTTGAGGCAGCATTTGACCTAATTTCGAACGCAGCCGTGGAGTCGAACTGCCATTTCAAAATTGGAACTAGACTTATCAGGGCAAAATCTAGCATCTTTTTAGACACAAAAAGGGACATAAGGCGGTTGAACAGGTGGCAACGAATCAACCTCTATGGTAGGGGAGATCACTTACTGGAAGAAAAATTAAGGATTTTCATTGGTGTATGTATGCTACCAGATGTTTTTCCATGTAACAGCTGAAACAAATACACTGTGCACTTTTTTCGGTTGTAATTTTTTTAATCATGCTTTAAACTGTTTTGATAAAAAAAGAATAATATGCTTTTAAGTGGCCTTTAAAGCACATGAATGTGTTGCCTTTCACCAGCATTTCACCCCCTCCATCCTTGTCTCCATCAGCTGTGAAGGTTAACTGTGTCAGCTGTATTGAGGAAGCTGATGTGTGGCGTTCCACCAGGGAATACTTCACACCGCTGCTTCTCAGCTGCCGCTCCGACACACAGCAACACGCTGCTCCGTCCCACGAGACAGAGGCCTATAGGAACACACACGGTGTTAACACGACACAGGAACACTAAAAATACACTGTAGAAGGCAAGGGGGGAATGGTACCTGTGATGGATTCAAATCCCTCCCCATCTAAATTTAGCCTGTTGACAAACCTTAACATCCATTTCGTGTCTCTCACGGCCTGTAATGGTGCTAATCATGTTAGCACGTCCTTCCGAAGGACACATTCTGGTTGGGCCTATTTTTATGCCTGTTTTTCTCTGTGTGTGTGTGTGTGTGTGTGTGTGTGTGTGTGTGTGTGTGTTAGTGTGTTTGACAAGCACTAAGCACACTTCTACTCATCACACATCATTTGGTTTTATGATTAAAATGTGCATCTGTTTGCTTTTCTGTCACATTGTTATGTCAGACTTTAAAACTAAGCCCCGCCCCAGGCAAATGAGTGACAGCTTAGCTCTGACATAGACTCACAACTACAAGGAGCATCTGTCAATCTCGGGGCGGTGACTTCAAATATATGAGCATCAATCAAAAACAGACAGTTACGGCCAAGAGAGAGCAGATTTTATTTATTTATTTCATTCTTTAAAAGCTTCTATTTCTTTACATCTACACTGTCTGGTCTGTACTGACCTCTAGTCATTGTCTAAGTGTATCCTGTTGATTGTAATTAATTTCTTTGTAGAGAAACTATCCTTTTTTTGCATGTTGTCTATTTATTCTGGCCATGCTTTTGAGTGAGGATATTTGTTTGTGTAATTTATGATAAGATGCATATGGCTTGGCTGCTGTTAACTGATTATATGACTCACTGACTGACTGGTTAAATATTTATCTAGTCCAATGTCTGTTTGATTTACTGAACACTTAATCTTGATTAACTACTGTCTTGATAAAGAGAGTTAGTTTTCTGGTTAGCTAGCTGATGATTTATTTCGAGAATGG
>JAOEHI010003210.1:37500-38909 GCA_025447815.1 Percopsis transmontana
ATGGTCAGAAACTTTAGAAAGTCTTAAGTTACACATAGCGTATGAGATGTGAATTAAATAAAAATGCTCTCAGGGTCTTACTCTTCAACAACTATTTGTTTTCCAGTTAGCATTTATTGATATGGATGTCTGGGTGCAGCAGTGACAGCAGGACCCAGGGGCAGCTATTAAATTACCAAACCCTTTCTCTGCTCTCAGCTCTCTTTCTCTCTCTCTCTCTCTTTCTCTTTCTCTCTCTCTTTTCCTCCCTCCATTCCTTTTTCTTTCTATCTCTCTATCTCTCTCCAGCACCTGTTTATCCATGCTGCCGGTCAATGGATCACAAAGCCTTTCTTATTTGTCTGAAATCTTTAATGCAGTCAGGGATCTCTGTCAGCCTTAACATGCAAGTAAAAATAACAGTATAGCAGTTAGCAGGAGACATTTCTTTACATAGGAGGATAAAGAAATGAGCGATTACGATAAAGCACAATTACCTAAATAGATTTTGTAGACAGGAAGTGGAATATGACAGCAGAATAAACCCTAACACAGCTACACTTAAATATACTGTATTATGTTTTCAATGAATAGAGCACATAGTGTGGCCAAGGGGTCTGACTGGTTTATGTCTGTGTGTGTGTGTGTGTGTGTGTGTGTGTGTGTGTGTGTGTGTGTGTGTCTACAGTGTGTTTGAAGCTCAGAAAAGGGTCAGTCTTTGAACCTTCTGTGACTCTGTGTATATAGACGCGTGTATTTTGTGTGTGTGTGTAGCAGAAATTCATTGGGTCACCCACAATGGGTATTATGGCCCCACAGCAGCAAATATAAAGCCTCTAGCTGTGAATAACCGCATAGTGCGATTCATATTCATATCCCACTGAGCTGTATCTCTCTTGGCGTTACTATGAAATGCATAGGTCGAGAGAATCACACCCGAGTTCTGGTAGATATTGGTTATACTTCTGTAAGTATCTGAAGGGATAAGCACTTGTAATTACTGACTTTCTGCTTTCCAAAATGAAGGGAAGTTAACATTTTTATACTGAGGGCTGTAGAACGATTAAGCCTTTAGTGATTTAGTTTGCACTTCCTGGAACTACTTTTTAGCCACACAATATCAGCAAAAGCTGTTATCTGGTTGGAATTGTGTTTGTTGCCTGGCAACATCGTTGATTGAACATTCCATCAAGCGTCTTGGGGCCATTAGGGGCCCGTGGTTTCAACAGAACAGCTCTTCAGCACATACAGTTATAGCCTCCACAAGCACTGGTGCACTACAGAGCCTAATCTTGTGATGTAGCATATTTTGGTAAATATGTTTTTAGGATATGTGTGGCGAGAGAAATGTGTTGTTTGAGCAGATTTTTATACAGTATTTAGTTGTTTTGGGAGCAGCTGAGACGTGTGTGTGTGTGTGTGTGTGTGTG
>JAOEHI010003213.1:0-10942 GCA_025447815.1 Percopsis transmontana
CCCCCCCCCCCCCCCCCCCCCCCCCCCCCCCCCCCCCCCCCCCCCCCCCCCCCCCCCCCCCCCCCCCCCCCCCTCAGACACATAGTAATTTACTGGACTACTTTAACTCTAGAATTATTGAGAGTGGGATTTTTCACTGGCACAGTCATGTCCGTTTTTGTGGAGTCAGCATGTTTATCTGTGTCACCTTCTGTTCCCATTACAACTCAGTCTGTAGGAAAACCTGTAGACAGTCAATATCTAATACTATGTATATATATATATATATATATATATATATATATATATATAAAGAAAAATATGAATATTGCCAGATAACAGAGTCACAATGTCCCTGTGTGTGACTTACTTTATCAGCTAAACATCTCCTTGCACTAAATGGTACATCTGGATTGAAAGATCCATCGAAACCCAGCTCCTTCAAGATCAAAGCCAATTCTCCATTATGTATTAGGTGACAAAGCAGGCGAAGTGAGGGGTTTTCTTTAAATGCCACCGAGCCTCTGTCACTTTGGGCCCTGACACAGAATTAATGAGAATTCAGCCAAGGGGATTTTCTTCTCTATAGAGGAGATTATGGAGAAAGGCACAAGCCATCACTCTTCCATCCAGGCTGTTCTTAATCGAAAGACAGCTATTGTCACAACATCCCTTCTTCCGCAATCTGTTTGGCTTCATTGCTTGATAAGCAGATGTGCTGGCATGGTACCTCAGTTTTCTTTCACACCGCATGAAGAACATACGGACTTGTTAGTAAAATAACGCCACCCGTGAGAGTACACATAACGCCTGATCAATGGTCAGTATTCAGACTGGAAATAGTTATGCAATGCCTTGTGTTAAATTCCCATGATGTGGAAAATCACAATATAATTCTCCTACTGTATTGTTTTGGCTAGTGTACGCTGTAAAAAAACCAATAGTTGAATTATAGTAATTAGTAAGTAGTATAATTAAATAATAATTTGAACATTGTTGTTTTAGCTGAAGGTAACAACAGTATCCTTTTCTCATTTATTTATTGTATACTACAGGCCATTAGAATACACTATGATAATCTTCCATGGTCATCATGTGAATTTAATTTTAACACATGGCATTTACAGTGTCTAAGGAAACAAATAAAGCACAATTTTTTTTTACAGTATAATAATAATCATCTATAAATATGTGTTGCTTCACTGGTCCCATACACAGCAGCAGTTTACATAAATACTTTAGACATTTATAGCTATTATAACACAGCATGAATAGCCAATTTAATCCACACTTTGGGTGGTCTGGTGGAGTCACAAGGCAGCAGGCGAGCTGAGCCAAATCTGTCACGTCTAACGCAGAACATGACGGTGTGCTGAGAGGAAGAAGCTATCAGTCTGAACTCTTGTAGCGCGCTATGAGCAGTCATCAGAACGTAATTGCTCTAGTAATGAAAGGTCTAGCTCCGGAGGCATGTCAGGCCTTGGGAGAAGCCTGACATGCAATGGGGGTTGTGGTTATTTTAAGGTGTGCGGAGAGGGAGGCTCTTGTCTCAAATCCGTTCTGTCAAAATCCTTTCCACCTCCCGTCTCCTCCTTGGTTGTCCAACCCACCTCCTTGCTCTTGCTTCCTCCGAGACGGGTTAGAGGTGTTCACGGATGTTGGCGGAATGAGGAGAGCGCGAGTGCGGCATACATGTCTTCCTGGCTGGCAAAGGGTTTTTGGCAAGCAGAGAGCCTCTAGGCCCTATTCCTCCCCGTTAACCAATATCCACACCCAGCACCCAGCCTCGGTTGCCTTTGCTTCCCATTCACATCCTGTCTCCGGTCGCCGCCTAAATGCCCAGGCAGATGATCAATTTCCGTGCAATTGTTAATGTTCTGTATGCCAGCAGTGCTCAAAGTGGGGGTTGATGATTTCAAGTTTTTTTTTTTTTATATAATGTACAAATAGACATATATTTTTATGTATTGTTGTCTTGGTGTGACTCATAGCTTGCGACCTCCTCTTTGCACCGGTGAAGTATGTGTTTGTGTGTGTGTTTGTGCGTGGGGGGGGGGGGGGGCAAGCTATAAACAACTTCTTTTTGGGTGTCCTGGGTCAAAAAGGGCCCAGTGTGAATCACTGTAAGTTGTTAAACATATTACCTGATTTGTTTTGCCTCAGGAACCTTAAAATGTCAAGAGCTGTAGTCAGGAGATGGGTGAATGCTCTGCGGAATCCCTGGCCTCTGGATAACTTAATATTTTACAGCCCGAGGCGAGACATTTATATGCTTAGCAAAAACGCCAAACGCTCCAATAATGAGATGTGAATCATAATGCCAAACTATCCTCTGATCAATACTACATCTTGGGATTCAGTTTCACACCCTGTGCAAAAAGTCCAGTCTGAAATTAATGTAAACCTTGGTGGTAAGAAGTAAACTCCATTAGCACTGTGATGGAAATACACCCTATTATTACATCTGTAAGTTCACACGTTGATTTGGGATTTGCTACTAAAAATTCAATGGAAATGTTCTGTGTGTGTGTGTGTGTGTGTGTGTGTGACTGGGCGGGTGTGGGGGATGGGTGCATTAGCAACACACAGCCCTGAAGTGATGAGCTGTGACACACAGGGCATCGTTCCATCTCTGTGTTGGAGCATGCCTGGATGCTACACACCCACCCACACACACACACACACACACCGTCAATGTGATTTGCTTTAGCTACTCATTAATGTGTAAATAACTATGTTCAAACAGGTCTGGGCAATGACGGGATTCATTATGTGAGGCGATAGGGAGAGCAAGAAAAAGATAATTATTTTCCTGGTTTAAGGAAAATTATTTTCAGAAGGACACATTTAAAATTATAATGGCTGTGTACTTTTGGCACCTTACTGTTAAAACTGGTATTAAGCTGAAGAGGCAGCTGGTTGCAATGCTTGGTTTTGATGCTCTCTATTTTCTTCCACTTAGTGGAAATAACTGTAACAACAATCCTGATTTGTGTGCTGAAACCTGATTGGTGGAAACCAGTGTTCCAAAAAGTTGTTTTGGTTTTAAACTCCAAGGGCACACAAGCCCTCCTGTGCCTCAGCGATGCACTCCTCTGCCTACTGCACTCATATGCTCACACTATTCTCTACCCCTCCCCTTTGTGTTTCAAAGATCAACAGTGAGCTGGGGAGTAAACATGGGTTCTGAGGGGCGCTTTAACCCAAATGAGTCATGTATCTAAAAAAAAATAATCTTTTAATTGTTTCACTAAATTGAAAAGGGATTTCTAGCGGTTTAACTCTCGGTTCCTCTCTAGGAAAAAAACCTTTTTGCGACGACAGCAGTCCCTGCCCCAGAAGGAGTGGGAGGAGACGTAGATTAACACGGATCCTGCAAAGTGTTAATGTACGCTTTTGACTGCCGAGACCATCCGCCTAAATCAAGTCAAACAAAATAAAACTTCCACCTGCCAACATCTGAAGACACATAAAGCAACCTGAAACCCCCTTTCTTAATCTTTCTATCTAATGCCTTGTCTTCTGCTCGTTGCCTTCCACCCACCCTCCCTACACGGAGTTCTCCCCAGCCAGAGGCGTTCACGGACTCTCTGGCTCCGGCTGCTTTCGTCAGCGACTTGGAGCGCTCGGAGAAGTTTGTGAACTTCCCACATCGGAGCAGGGGAGGGAGAGGAAGAGGGGAGCGCGCTCGCTTGACGGGACACAGCCTGCATGAAATGCAGTGCAGCTGGCTCCTCGGGAGACGACAGTGGGACTCGGGAGTGTAGATGTTCCACGGGGCCATGAGAAGACTCCTTGCCTTCCTGCCCCTGCTGGGACTGCTGGCGGTGGGGCTCGCGGACCCCAGCCCCGGGCACACGGCCGAGGATGAGGATTACCTCATGCAGGAGCTGGCCTCGAGAAAGCGGTACAACAACAAGGTCCAGAGCCCAGAGAACCCTATGGCCTGGATGCCTGGTAGGCAGGACCCTGCCACCCACACACCTGGCAAGAAAGTGCCAAAGCTAAAGGCAGACAACAGCAAGCAGACGGGTAGAAGCTCCACTCCTCCCAAAACAGGTAAATCAGCATGACAATTTGACAAAATGTCAGTTTTGCTGAATACTTGTGTGTACTACAAATGTTCCACAAGCTACATTGTCAACACAAATCAGTACTGTATGAATCTTGCTCTAAAATTACCTTACTAGGAATAAGTAGGCTACTGCATCCAAGTAAGTTTGGCAATCACAATCACACAATCATATGTTGATTAAACTAATCTCTTGAAATAACAAGAGTGAAACAAAATTAACTTTAAATTACAATGCGTACCAGTAATTCTTTTGACTTTTTTTTGTGTTTTGATAAAACTTGGGTAAGGATTTGTAAAATAATATTTTTCTGCAGGAAAATAGCAACCATATGCAACACATTAAACAGTTGTGGGGGGAAAAACTGTATCATTGCGTTGAAAGGGACACTTTCAAAGCAAAAGATAAGCTGTGAGATCAAAGACTAAAAATTAGATATCAAAATTGTAATATGTTACATTTTGTCTTCAAAGTCTTCTAATGCGCCCCAGATTTCTTCTGCCATTAGATACATTAGGATGGAAATCTGTGGCTTAGACACAGCCCTGGTCTCCCGGGAAGACTAAACAGGGGCAGATGAAATCAGTTTATTACGTGATGGATGGGTAGTGATAATGCACGACAACCTGCTCCTCAGGTAGTCCGACTCTCCAGTCCCCCTGTGCACAAATAGAGCCACACCAGTATTCTGTGTGCAACAGCAATATCGGCTACCTGGCACACAGTGGTGGTCGGGATTGCGTTATGAATCTGGTTGTGCAAAAGCACATGTGAAGGCCACGTTTCTCATAAAACAGCGAGGCACGGCACGGTGAGAAATATCCTTTTTGTATTATTCCACTTGGATAGTCTGGGATAGCCGAGTAGAGTTTAATAAATACGACAATGATTTAAGGCAATAATGTGTCTCAACCAGGTTTAGTTGAACAATAATGTATTCCATATGAGTGTGTTTTCCAACTTCTCTTTCTATGGAGCTCAATGCGTAAGCGGTAGCAGGTTTGTATGCTTGAGAGAAATCCTCCCATTTGATTGGAGGACAGTAAAATGCATGATGGTAGGCTGGTCAGGGATGTAAATAGTGGCAGGTAATTCGGAGCAGCTGTGTCGACAGTGACATCATGGTTCAGGCATCTGCTTTCGCATGCCTCAGAGGTACCTGCTGCAGGTGTAAACGTGCCGTCGTTATTCACCTGGTTGTTGTTTATTGTGGACTATGTAGAATTGGAAGGAGTTACCTTCAAAAATCAATATTTATTTTTATAATCAGAATAAGATTATTAATCTTTAAACAAAACTTCTTGTTTATTCCATCTTATTCATGCACAAATAAAAGCCATTAGACTAAATGCAATTCGGGCCAGTGTTGAGGCTATATATGATGATAAGAACTTACAGATGTGAGAAAGATTGCTATCTTATGGGCCCAGTCCTGACCTGACAGTTAGATAAAACACAATTTGTTCTTTAGTTACTCCTGGAATGTGAGTTACCTCAATCCACCTTGTTTGACTTAGTTGACGTGAACTGTGTGATTTCTGTGGAATATACTGCGGCGGTCAGCAAAGTCTTTCGATTCTAATTTAAATATATGTATACATTTGTTTCTTTTCTCTCCTTAGTGAAAAAAAACAACAAAAAGACTGAAAATAACAAGAAAAGTGCGTTGAAAACACCAAACAGCATCTCAGAAGGAGAAGGCCAATACAACTCCATAAAAGAGGGTGAGTGAATCAATACATCACAGTTATCATGATCTTGTGCATTTTTCAGAAAATCTGACAATTAGCTTTAGGGGTAGCTAAACCTAAGATAGCTTTAGAATCTTTTGTTCTGATGTACAGCGGCTATTTCTGTGCTTCTGCATGGGTAGCTGTGGCAGGGGGAGAAACGCTCAGACATGACAAATATTTTGGAAAGGGAATAGTTTTCTAAAAGCTAATTTTCCCTGAGAGGAAAAATGTGGCAGTAAAATTATGCTCTTGAGACTCGGAGTCAAGTCACAGAGGCACGGCTGTCATCTTTGCCAATGAAGCATTGTGTTTTATTGCCATGTATCACAATATATTTGCTAAACTGACTCCAGGATGCCCCCGGTAGCTATGAACACTGGCCATCTTTCATCCTGTGAAACCACCACAGTTTTGGCCAAGATTTGATTTGTGTTTGCATCGCCACCTCAGACTTTCCAGAGCCTTGACTGAACCAATACATTACCCTGATTCACAAAGCATCACTTTTTTAAAATAAATAAAGCACTGTATTTATTAATGCTGGAAAGTTAAAAAAGGTGTTTTCGGCCAACTGGGACAAAGCTACCATGGGAATATTACCAAGGTAAGGTTTGAAAATGAAACGGAAGCAGAAAGCTGGACGGTTGTATTCTTCTGACATGTTGGAAAATGGGACGTCCACGATGGCGTGTCTGGCATGGGTCTGAAGTTACCCAGAGTCAGAGTCCCACAGTCAAAATCTGCAAAGTCCTAATTTCCACATCATGTTTTCATGAGCAAAATCAGACTGACGTCTCCATGTGAAATTTGCATTATGTCACTGTTGATGATTTGCAACTGTTTTTATCTCCACACAAACCACACGAGCCACACGAACAGGCTTTGGTTCAATATTTTAAAAAGACAAAATGACAAGCAGTGCCAGAGTGTCTTCGCTAATTTCAAACAGACGCAGTTGTCATTGTCCCGTCCAGCGCCCACGTTGTTTAAATAGCAAATGCACTTGCGCCCATCTGAGCACCAATGGGCGTGTTGGTCTTAAAATCAGGTGTGTCAGGTGAATTGTTGGCTCATTGCTATCTTGAGGAAGCAGAAAGCGATTGCACGATTGACCAACAAAAATCTGGTCTGAAGTCAATGGCACAGTAGGCCTACTGTATTTCACTGTTATTTTAAGTGCGCATTATCAAAGATAATAGATAGCAATATGTGCCTACATAGGCATGTGCACAACTTGCTTACACTCTGCTTTTTGCACACACAGGGACACGCAGCAGTACAACATGCAAAAGATTACAAATAAAATTATTACAATGTGAAAGATTGTTGTGTACATCACGATATTTTATCCTGCTGGAATGCTGCTGTTGCCGTAGATAGTCTGATCCGTTTCCTCTGCAGAGAAGCGTTCTTTTTTACTACTTGGCAAATGCGCCATTAAAATAGCAATCCACCAAGTGCAAGCGCACCTGGCATTTAAAGGGAATGGGAGATGACACTGATTGGTTTATTGCATGTTACGCCCAAAACACAGCAAGTCTTGTTCCCGATCTTGGTTTGTCCTCAAGTCAGAGAATGTAACACCAGATTTCTTATCTGTTTCTTTCTTCTGGACAATGCCAGGGCAACACATGTGCCTAGACTATATGAATATGCCCAGGTATAGTTCCTTCAAGAACCATGTGTGTACTGTGTTGGCCTGGTAGATCCAAAACTTACTAAAACAATAGGCCTGCTACAGGAATGTAGCCAACTGTCCATTTTCTTTGGAAATGAATAAAAGAGTCAGTTTATATTGATTAACAACAGTTACACAATATTGTGTTTTAAAGCTTTTTAAAGCTCACTTTACATAAACGTTACAGAAATAGACTTACAAAATATAACGACATGTCACTAAAGACTGTTTGACATACACATCCTGTTTCAAATTAGAACCAGTGTTTTGGCTTTTGTTCATCAGCTGTTGCACATCAAGCTAGCAACATATGAGACCCTGTCATTCAGTTTAGAACTGTAGAAGAAAGGCATGTAGGCCTACTATTTTCCCTTATTAGCAATATTAACTGGCTTGAGAACCTGTTATATATTATTATTATTAAGTTGACCTTAATATGATGTGATCTGTTGTGGTATGTCATCAGGGCATAATTCTCCATATCCAAGTCCAAATGAAATTGAAATATAGAAACCGAGGTCTTTTAGCTTTGGGTTACAAGTGGGGCAGCACGTATCTTTCATTGCTGTTTAAAATTACTGTGCTAAAAGTACTATGCTAATTGGTCATGCCCGTGGTTTTTAGGTAACCATGACTGGCAGCGAGAATTTGGGGCCTACAAAGGGTTAGCATGATGCTTTTTGGAATACACTATGAATGATGAACCACTTATGTTTACGAATCATGAGTTAAAAAAGGTTTGACACCTGATACTATGAGGTGAGAGCGCAGGTCTGGTTTATTATCTCTCTGTTCTGTTGTCTGCTTCGTCTCTGGAGGTTCTGATGTCAAGCTAGGACAGGGCCGCCTGTCAACGACATGTGCTGCGCATGCGGCATGTCGGAAATACTTTGAAACTCCATAGCTGTGGTCTGGGGAAGTCTGCAAATGGCTTGATCTGACCCAAAGAGATGTTGGCCAGCAGGACTTTCACATGTCAGCCTGTATTTATCTATGAGAGCCTCACTGGGTGATATCTATTGTGGTAGAAAATGAAGTCTCGTAACAAAGGCCTCTCTTTAGTGAATGCCGTCTCAAGCTCTGTAATGACTTAAAGATGAGGCAATTGGTTAATATTCAATATAGTCTCTAGGAGAAAATAAAAACCTCTGCTGTTACTTCAATGAAGCCTGTATTTTCGATTATAATGAATTATTTCTCTATAGCATTTGTGTAGCCTCATGTGGCTTACTACTGCTATAGCTAGTAGTCAGACAGTTTGTCAAAAGATGATTATTAAGATCAATCCAAGCTAATAGCCACCACTGATCCCAGTGCTAATATGAACTGTGGGACTCATTCTATCATAAGCTGCCCTTGCCCTTGTCTGAAGTCACAGGCATTTCTACATGACTGAACATGGATCTATACAGCTGCCCTGAAGCAAGGCACCAAGGACAGCCAGTCATACTGCATCATGTCTTCAGGCACCACATATAATATTGTATTTCTCAGTGCCTCTACAGTCTTCTTTTAGGGTTAAGGTTGCATTTTATTCAGTGGTGCAATAATATAATCCTTTTAACCTGATCTTAATTATTTATCGCACATTTAGTTTAGCCGTTTGACAGCTGTGGCAGGTGTGCAGATTAGATTTGTAATTTGCAAAAAGGCAGTGTTCATGGCAAACAGATGAACGAATCACATAGCCTACTGTATGTAGCTTAACACATTTTAAATTGCATAGCTGTATCATTAAACAAAAGCTCTAGGGACAGAAGTTATTATTTTCCTGCACACACACTTATCTTATTTTTCCTTGTTTCCTGAGAAAATTTGTGGTTTAACTAACTGTTGGGTATGGTTGGTGTTAAATCAGTGCCGGAAAAAAACTCTTTGAATCTCTTTGAATTTCTTTTTCTCCTATCAGGTTCAGTGTTGTGTGAGAAGGTGCTCAAGTTAGCTTCTAAATATTTCTAGCTCAGTAAATGTTTCCCTGCTTGATTCATTTCCATGCTAATAAGTTTAGGACAAGTGAGAATTTACTTTAGCAGTAAACATTGGAATGATAGGAATTGGAATGTACCATCATGCAGGTACAATCTGTTGCTGCTATCAGAAGCCTTGCATTTTGTACCATAAGCGCATAGCTCCGGAATCAGAGACAATACTCACTAATAACTTGGTGGCAGGTAATTCAGATCTGACAACTCAGCTAAACATGGGATGCTAATGAGAAGTATACTCCTATCGTACCTATCGTATAATCTTAGTCAGCACCTGCATGATGGTATCATTTTGTATGTACCATGTGCCATGTACCACTTGCCAATTTGTCGTTTTCCCCTAGCAGAATGCCCTCCTATGGGCCTGGAGACCCTGAGGATCCATGACTTCCAACTTCACGCCTCCACCACGAAACGGTATGGCCTTGGAGCCCACAGGGGTAGACTCAACATCCAGGTAAGATAGGCACGAGGGTTCGGGAAAGTCTACCTTTTTATATCAATCCCTCCATTGTCATCCAAGGAATGGCGTTAGCTAACATATCATATCATTCAAACGGCGATTCACTCGGTTTTGCATTCATGCATTCATTAAACCACACCTTTCTGAAACCTTGGAAACGTTATTTCATTATTATTTATGCTCCGGCAAATGAACCGTAGAACCGGCCACTGCCACTTTAAGATCCTCATCCATTTTCGGTTGCTAAACTAAAGTCAGAAAACATCAGATGGACTACCCTCTGACTGGCCATCGTCGTCAATGAACATATGAATGATGTTGAAGTTTGGCCAACTTTCTTATTCCTCTGTTACTCCGCCCCTCTCTCTGTGTCGCCCGGTGCTCATTGACATGGATGTCTTCCTGTAGCTGCCAGTGTGAATGTAGGTAAAGAAGACTCTAGCTAATACCCTCCCTTTTCATTTAAATCTGTGACGGATTCAAACGAATACACTGGTTTACACTGGTTACACTGGTTTTCACTGGTTTCTCCGTGAATATAAAAAGTTCAAACCAATATTTAGACATACTGTAATGGCTCATGCTCTGAGCTCTGTATTTTATAACATTTGGAAACTCTTGGAAACTCCTGGAAAGTCATGATTAAATGCTTTTGGCTCAGGACGGTTAAATGTGGGTGAAATTGTCATTTGGTTTCAATTCACTGAACATTAGAACAGTCCAAAGTCAGAAGTAGAAGCAGTATTGTTGCCATTGAACTAGGGGCACATGCCCAAGCCTAATAAAGCTTATTGGCATCTGGAAGAATAGGAATTTCCTGTTAGTGCAAGCTTCGCTTGGAGGATCTGGGATTGACTGAGTACAGTCTACAGTTTGTCCTCATTCTTTGCAATCTGCTCTGTCCTAAATGCAAGGTACAAACAACAAAACATACACACATATATACTTAATTCAAAAGACGAGAGAGAGAGAGAGAGAGAGAGAGAGAGAGAGAGAGTGAGAGGGTGTGAGAGAGAGAGAGAGAGTGAGAT
>JAOEHI010003214.1:0-10942 GCA_025447815.1 Percopsis transmontana
GGTTGAGGGGGTGTGTGTATTATGGGGATCCACCTCCATAGTTTTTACATACAGTGTAAACACACACACACACACACACACACACACACACACACACACACACACACACACACACACACACACACACAATGTGCCACAAAAAAATCTTCAGTATGTGGAGAATTAGTTTGACCCAGGAAATGAACACATCCTGAAGCTCTCAGCTGATTTAGTTGTTTTATAGTCTGCATTATATTTTCCATTTCCCAGCGGCAGAGAGTCCCTTATCTGAGCACACGGAGTGCATGTCATTTAAGTGGAATGTCTAAACACAATACCCTGATGCACTGCTAAATTGATGCTTAGATGCTGCCATATTACAGCGGTAATGCGTTGTATGAAGATACAGACTATGTGTGCGTTTGTCTTTAGCCAGCTGCTATGCGGCGAGCCGTATTTTTGCTCTAATACTTGGAACAAGCAACAGCATGGCTATTTAACTGGCTTTCATTTCTCCGGCTCCGCTAAAGCTTCCCCACAGGGGCCTATTGTGCCTTTCTGTTTACTCAGCAAATTGAGGCAGATGTATGTTGAGTGTGTGTGTGTTGTGATAAATATGGAATGATTAGGAGGCATAAGAAAGTGTGCATGTTTGAGAGACACACACATCTGTCTCAGTATGTATGCCTCTGTTGCTCCTATTGATTGTTTATTTGGGATACCTCCTCCCCAGGACCCCATTCCGTCTAAAGTGCACCCCACCCGCGGTCCCAAAGCCGGGGGCACGCTCATCACCATCACTGGCACCAACCTGGAGACCGGCACCAAGGATGACATTCAAGTCACTGTCGGACGGGTAGATTGCATCGTGTAAGAATTTCTTGCTTGAATAGTTCTTTTTCCTCTCCTCCGTTTTCGTACTTTAACCTTATACACCACCTTTGCTAAAGTAAAATGGACTCGTGCCTTGTGTAAGAAATGTCCCATCATTACGTTTTGCCTACCACCTACTATATTTTAATCAATTTGGACCGCAAAAGACCATGGACATGACATAAGGTGCGGTCGGTTTAATTCGCCTCACTTGAGTAATTGTCATTCATGCTGAAGGCAGATTCTTTTTCAATTTACTCACTTGAGTTGATAACTTCTACTTGTTATTCAGGCATTGTGCCAAATTCTACAATATGCGGACTTTGAACTCCCCGAATTAATTTTTTTGGTCATTCCTGAAGTATGAATGGAATTGACCTTGACTTTTTGATTTCTTTCGCTGTGGGAGTTTTCATTCCTTCCCATATGCCTTTGCAGCAGATCACTGGTATTCTGTCAAAACCAGTTTATGGAGAGATTCTAGAACAAAATAACACTATATAGCAATAATGACGTGGCAGCGAACCGAACTAGAGCAAACCTGTCAGTGGTCCGCAATGTAATCCCTAGCCTCACGGCGACCTTTTTTTGCGTCTGGACTGACTTATGTCCTTCTCTCGGCAGAGAGCAATTTGGAGATGCGATCACCTGCAGAACTGGAGAGTGGACAGATAAGGTGCCCTCCGACCACCTCACCGTCACGGTGAGGTATGGCGCAAACACCACCACAACCATCCCAAATGCCTTCCACTTTCTGGAGAACCCGGTTCTGCTGGACCACACACCAAAAGGAAGCTTTGTCTGGTCAGTGTGATTTGGTGCTAGCTACTGTGTTTAGCTAGCAAGGTAGTTGAGGTATATTTCCCCCTTTGGGTGTTAGTAACATAGAATGGTCGTATGAAAGCTGTGTACATTTTATTGCCAACACATTTTTTATTTTGGGTAAGAGTGGGGCTTAGAGACAGACAAAACTGACAGTGACACGGGAAAGAATTGAATCCAGTATGTAGAGGACTACATAGAACTATATCAAAAAGGGACCATAAATGACATGATCAGTGTGTCTATTATTATAATAATAATTATTATTATTATATTATATAGATCTGTGCGAGAGAAGACCTGTTTGTGTGTGTATGTGTTGTAGCGGAGGAAGGAAGATTGTTGTGATCGGCTCAGGTTTTGACCTGATCCAGAAAGCTGTTATGAAGGTCACAGCACAGGCAGACGACTTGACTGGAAAGACGGCCTCTGCTGAGGTGTGTATTGGAGTCTCTCCTAATTTGGCCACCATCCCCCTATTTGTCCACGTTCCCCCTTGCACTTCTATCTCTTAATCTTTTTTTTTTCACTTGCTCAATCTTTTCTTTCCTTCTGTCTTGCCCCCACGAGCAGCTCTTTATCCCAGAGGATTTGTGTCTTTCCATCCATTGTACCAAACAGCATCGTGGCTATCTATCTATCGATCTCCCGGCATCTCATGAGGCTGTCTCTGCTACAACAGTGGAGAGATTTATTTGTGATCCGCCTTACACCATTCCTATACCATGCACACACACACCCTCTCGCCAGCATCTACTCCTTGCCTCCGCTGAGAATTGAGCCTCCATAAGCCAACATTACTGGCTGCTGACTGTATGTCACGTTTTAGTGTGTAAGTCGCTAATCCTGTAGGACTGCAGGTAGCAGCCGCACTGTTTTAGCCGCACCAAAAACTAATCAGATTCCTCCTCCGGCTTAATCAACTAGACTGCTCTGCTGAGCAATTGAAAGTGTTGCCCATAGCTTGCTGACCCTATGCCCTCAAGTGAATTGGGAAACCTCAGAGTACAGGCAGTGCTGATTTTATTTATTTATTATAAAAATTTATTTATTTTCCCTTTTATCCTAAAGATTAAAATGTGATACTGGCATTATGTTGGCACATGATTATGTCACCAGGTCTCCCTGTACTTTTACCACCAAGGTTGTGGAGGGATTTAGAAAGACTTCTTGTTTGACTGTTATTTATCACCGGCTGAGGTAATACGATAATGATTCAGCGTCTACTGCTCATTCAGGTAGAACTAAATTCCCCACTGTCCAATGCAGTCTATGGCTGTTTCATTTAAAAAACATCAGCTAATGATTTAAATGTTTTAATGGCTGCTGGACTGTGGTGAGGAGCGCATATTTATTATACTGCAGGTCAGTTTAGTGTCTCATAGGCTGCGTGTATTATATTATATGTACAACATTCGGACGGGATTCGTTTTACATGGGGATGTGGAGTAATGTAATTTTACCACAGGACGTCTTAAAGGTTTGTGGCTGATTCGCCAATCTTAGTATAAATGACAGAGATGGGAGTGTTCTAACAAATGGTACATAACCATTGGAGAGTCAGGTGTGCCACAGACTTAAGGTATCTGTGCCATGTATGACCAAACTAAATGCCTCCTAGAAGCACCTCCATACTTGAGAAACTCCTTTTCTACCGTATATGACGGAATATTTACACACGTCTATTCTCACTAGATCAGTATAACCTGAGGTTATTTCTACGCCTTTACAGAAGGTAAAAGGTGCCGGAATCTTTACTGACACAGGAGTGTGCAGTTCGTAAAAATTACCTCACCATTACCTCACCTCCGAATGTACAACTAATCCCGTATGAATAGAGCTGAAGTCCAACGAGGTCCTATTTCCTTTCTTACCCAATCTTTTCTTGTCTTCTCCCCTTCTATTCTATTCCCTTCGGTGATGGCTTTTTCTCTACCTACCCCTCTTAGAATCTCTGCCTCATGCAATAGAAACTATAATTTATCGCCTCCTTCAAATAAGTCCTCAAAACCTACTTTTTTGTATTGCTTTCCCTCCCTAAACTTTCCGCCTATCTTTACACTGTCTTTCTATTTCCCCGTACAGTAGCCGGGATGAATGGGAGACAAAACTGGGGGGCTGTGGTGCTCTCAGTTCCAGGGGTGAAACTTGCCTGTTATGTCTGATTACACCTGATTTGGTTCCTTCATCCGCCAGTACTTTGAGGAGGCCCACAACAAGAACGACACTGCGATAGAGTTCCTGTCCCCGGGGGTCAACCAAACCTATGAGATGCACTCTTTTAGAACCTATGTCCAGCTGGACAACTGGGTGAAGGAGCTGAATTCTTTCCAGTACCACCCAAACCCCACCTTCAACGAGCTAACCAAGAACGTCATCACAGAGGCCAGCATCATAATTGTGACCGTGAGTACCGTGTGGGTTCATGCTAACTGGTGAAAAAGAACATCATTTTGTGCCGAATGGAGAAGCAATATCGTAACAAACAAACGTACAGGGTAGGCTAGTGATGAGTATTTCAATGCAAATTGTGGTATGGAATGCATTGTTAGCTAAACGTTAGGTAATTGAGTTGAACCACTGGGCTGAGCTGCCACTCAGCAAGACTCTGCTATATCAATCCATATATCATCCATATATTTAATGTGTTAATAAAAAGCCACTCCATTGCACAAACATGATTCACACCCACCAGCAGTTTGGAGTGTCCAATCAGCCAAGCTGCCTAACGTTTGGAGCAGTGTACACAGTGTACAGTACCATTACAATGCTGTGTGTAGGGTCAAGGATTCTCCAAAGCCATGACGGCCAGAGAGGCCCAGGCGTTCGTGGGGGATGTTCCATGCCTGGTCAACACCCTGCAGGATGACAAGTTGTTCCTAGACCCTCCTTCATCGCAGCCCAGCGCCCGATCCAAACGCCACCGCCGGGACACCAGCTCTGAGCCCCTTGACCTGCTGGTGAGGACACATATGTAACTAAGAGAGGACACGCACACGCACGCACGCCCACACCTACCAGGCTGACATTTGAGAGCATAGTGGATGTGCACCATACATCTGCAGGGCGGGCGTGTCTGCATGTACATCTTGAGAGCCCCATTTTTTCTGGTACGGTGACTTTGTGTAGCTACTGTACAGTGTGTAATTACATGAAATTACAGCCTGATGCACAGCTCTGTACCCGCTCCTCACACTAATCCTTCTAAGTGAGCTATTGTTTCATTTGTGGGGCTGAACTGTTCCCGTGCTGCATAGGAGAAAAGACTTTGAATAGTACAGGATACTTTACAGAGAATAAGTGCTTGATATCAGTTGATATCAACTTTACTTGGCCTTCTCTTGCGGATTGCCCTAATTTAAAACATGCTTAAAGAAGATGTATTTTCATGTGGGTTTTCATTATTACACCATGCATTCACCCTAGCAGCCCTTTTTGTAGCAGATTTCAGTGAAGTAGCTACGGAGCGGTCTCTGGTGGGCGTGAACTGTCTGCTGAGGAGCACGTTTGGTGACAGTCTGCCCACGCAAACTACATATAACAGAAAAAATGATTGATAACTGTTTTATAACGCAAGCTTTATTTGAACAGAAATGTCAAGTACGTCATGTTGGAGGGGCCTGTCTATTATCTAATATATGAAAGTGATACTACTGTTAATTCTGTCAATACTGTTGTTGTACCGTTGTTCATTTTAAGCCATGAATATTTATGGAGAATGGAAGGAAGTATTTACTGTAAGCGAATGCTGTACACATCATAACATCATAGCGTGCAGCTCCCTTCATTTTGGGAGAGCTACAGTGAATTCAAAAGTCACCTTGCAGATTGGCTATCGCTACAGTACATCCCGCCATGGAGAATTTGCATAGTTCTAGTGCTCAACTATCCCTGTCGGCGAGATTTTGTGGCTAGCCATTACTCCATCCCCCGTCTCTGTCTCGCTTAGCGCTCGTAGAAATTAATGACCTCCTATAGCTTTGTAGTTATTATTACTATTGGCTAATTAGCCATTTGTCCTTTAGAATCCCCCAAAATATAATAACCAATGCATTCCCTCTGGGGCTCTTAGCCTGAACGATATTCAGTCTGATCTTGGCGGGTGCAGGCTAAAGGACATTCACTTAATTGAAGTGCAGCCCTGATTGGCCGATGCAGACCACTACTGCTTTGCTCCTTGCTCCTTGTAGCAGGGAGACCTGTTGGAGCTGAGGTGTCACTCACATGCCTGGGCGGCCGGGGCTTAATGTTACTGCTTTTTACGGCGGATATTTTATACCTCTATGCAGTTCAGTCGGACCAAGCAATTTATTATCAGGACATATAGAAGCATGCAATAACAATGCTTCTACTCATCATACTGGCAAGTATGGGTGTATCGAAACCGCGGCTTTAACCCCCAGAATAGGCCACCAGCAGACAAAATGTTTTAACAGTGAAGACATGGTGAATATGAATGAACATATGCAACCATGATAACTTAAATACAGTAATATGTGTCCACGTACTGTGATACCCTTAATAGGGTCAAGAAACATCTAAAACAAACCCTTAATATGCACCTTAGTAAAAATAAAGAAAGGAAAAGACTTGTACAACATTTGACAAAGAATAGCTGGAGGTGGCGGGATTTCTGAAGCGAACTTGGCAAGCAAAATGGTAATGGAGGGGGGACTATTTAAAAGGACCTCCTTCATTCAAAGGGCCAATGAGGTTGGTGTAGGTAAGTGTCAGCTGACAGACGGCTGACTGACAGCAGTGGGCAGACTACTGTGGCCTGCCTGAACTAACGCTACGCTTAATCAAAACCCATGGACCACTGGAGATAAACTTCTTACCACTTCTTTAAAGGGACAATCCGACATATTGTCCCACTGTGTATATAGCGCACCCCAAAACACGAAAGTCGCCCCGATTTGCTACTGCAAACTGACTTGCTTTGTTTAAAAACAGTGTGAGAACTGTGTGGGCGGAGTTGTTGCATTTTCAGGGAGGGCGGGGGAGCGAGCCAAGTTTTCAGGTGAGGGAGGGGTTGCTCGCGTCCTCGTGTCTGAAACCAAAACAGCATTGTTTCTCTTAACAACCGCAAAATAATCTCAGATTGCCCCTTTAAAGAGACACAGAACTGTAATTTGATCAAACCTTTATATCTTTAAAGAGATATATGTTACCACAGTATTGCTACGGAGGTGACTGCTTCACCAGAGAACTGATTGCCCTTCTTTCTGTCCCGCAGATAAAGTTTGGCAGCGGTGAATGGGTGGTGGGCTCTGTCTTCTACGAGAGGAAAAATGAAGTGGCCCTTTATATAATCATACCTGCTGTCATTGTGCCTATGCTGCTCATCATTGCCATCTCCATCTACTGCTACAGGTACCCTACTGCTGTTTTTAACTTGCTCGTGACTTAAAGGTGCAATAAGCACTAGCAGACTAGGTGGCAGACTTTACACTGCCACCTAGTGGCAGTGCGAGTAATAATCCTGCCACTAGCCTTTAGGTAGCTAAATACAGCTCCTTCTCTACTAATAAAACAGTTTGACATGTTAGTGTATGTGGTTTATATATATATATATATTAATGTATTTTTGATATATTTATATATATATATTTATTTTTTTTAATAATAAAAATAAAGTCCTTTTTTGGTCTAGAACATCACTTAGCATCACTTAACATCACAAACTGTAATCTGAAATACCTATCATTTACCTCAGCCAGTTAAACAATTCGACTTTATCATTCTACTTGACAGTATAATTGACAGTTTAATAACGTCATTTGGAGTATTGGGGAAGAATAAGAAAACATATTCACCTAGCTTTTATGACCACAGATACAATTGTGCTGTTGCACCAGATCCTGCCCCAGTTTTAGAAGAATTCATTTATATCAATCGAGTTGCTCGAAGGGGGCGAACCCCTCTCTGTACGGCCATTTTACCATTATCATTCCAAAGCTTTGATTGTGATGTGTATGTGATTTGGCGTGTGTGCAGGAGGAAGAGTCAGCAGGCGGAGAGGGAGTATGAGAAGGTCAAACACCAGCTGGAGAATCTGGAAGAGAGCGTGCGGGACCGCTGCAAGAAGGAATTCACAGGTAATATCACAGCAGTGCCACTAATGCGCCGCTAAAGACCCGTGAAGTAATGAAGTGCCTCTGATTACATGTCTTTGATGTACTGTACTGCTGAGAACTGTATGAATCGCCTTATTATCATTACGAGTTGCCATTGCTGCGGAATAAGTAGTAAAAAAAATAGCCATCTAGTTACTATTTTTTTTGGCTAATCCACTCCCTGCCTGTTGTTGACTTAATGAGATGTAGGAGGACCCTGAAAAAAGCTTTACATCTAAAAGACGTGATTTAGTTTTTTTTTCCCCCTGCTTCCCCCTCCCAGACCTGATGATTGAGATGGAGGACCACACCAACGAACTGAGCGAGGGCCGGATCCCCTTCCTGGACTACAAGACCTACACCGAGCGCGTCTTCTTCCTGCCCTCCAAGGACGGTGCCAACGACGTGATGATCACCGGCAAGCTGGACATCCCCGAGGCCCGGAAGGCCACCGTGGCCCAGGCCCTCAACCAGTTCTCCAACCTCCTGAACTCTAAGACCTTCCTTATTAACGTGAGACACGGTTACGCTACGATTACGCACCCGCACGCGCGGTTGTACTACCTGGCTGAGAGACAATTATTATTTTTTAAAAATTTAAATATAGAACATAGTAGCTACTCTCTCTCTGCTCGCCTGTTTATGCCACACTAATGATCCACCCACTTCCATTTCACAAACCCTCTTTATTAAATGACATTTGCTGCTCTCAAAACACCTGTTCTTTTCTAACGTCTATTCTAAGTGATGCGTTTGCAGTTTCCAACAGCCTATATTAAATACCGCGTGTGTGTGTGTGTGTGTGTGTGTGTGTATATATATATATATTGTTTAACTAGGTACAATTCATTCAGCGAACGCTTCTCCTCTCCACAGTTTATTACACATCGTGTTACGTGAAGGTCTTACACAAAGCCTTTTGCCTTGCGGTAATGCAGTACATAGTTGTGAGGTGGCAAAGAGAATAACGTGTGTATTTATGGCTCCTGGTGCCTGTTTGTTTCACGCGTCGTATTTTTGTGCGTGTGCAGTTCATCCGTACTCTGGAGAGCCGCCCTGACTTCAACGCCAGGGCCAAGGTGTACTTTGCCTCCCTGCTGACGGTGGCTCTACACGGTAAACTGGAGTACTATACGGACATCATGAGAACGCTGCTCCTGGAGCTGATGGAGGGCTACGTCCAGAGCAAGAACCCCAAGCTAATGCTGCGGAGGTGAGGAAGAAGTGAAGGGAGCACCCCAGATTGTCTGCACGTGTACAGGCTCTCGATTGACTGACAGCTCCCCGACGCTCCCTGGGTGTTGGCACAGCTGTTAGGGTGGGCTAACTGATGCCTCCTTTACATCTGCTTCTGATGCAGTTGCTGTTCTGCTGATGCGAGCGTCTTTGCGGGTATAGCTCCTCCCACCTTGAACCCGGTACAAAGAGAGACTGGATTCTCAGACACTTCCAGGCAGCACACAGAAAGAGTAGCAGGAAAAGCATTATCAGGAGATGCTTCTTCTCGTCCTCATAAGATGTGCATGCTAACACATGGTTAGATCACTAATAACCCCAGTCTAATGGTATTTGTCATGTATCGTGTTTACATGCATATGAGACTATGCAAATGCACGTCTCTTCTGTAAACCGTGTGCTGAGTCAGTGGCTTGCGTTCCTCTCCGCTCCTCCCCCTGCGGTGCTCATAGGTCTACATCTTCTCTACCCGCCCCCCCTACAGGCCTGTGCACGTGTTTCAAGATCTTAATCAGCTAGGGAGGGGATTTGGGCGTTCTGGGGGTGCTATGACTCTAAACAAGTGTATCTTTTGAGTCCATTTTCTATTAGGCTGTTAACCAAATAACCCATTTCTAGTAGGCCTGATTTCTTTCAGAAGAAGAAATCCAGAATTTGTGTAAAAGGTGACATATATACGCATAGCTGATTGCATGAAAGCTTTAAGACCTGATTAAGCAATCCAAAGTTTGGAGGGCTGCAGCACTGCTACTTATCGCCGTCTTTGTCTGCCTTCAAATGAATCATGGCGACTCTGAGACACCCAGACAAACGTAACTTCACAATGTCAGTGTTTTCCATTCCCCCCCGTCTCAAGGTCAGATCCTGCAGGCTGGTTATCACACTGAACCGTTAACCGTGTTCTTAAACACTGGCCGTTCAGCAAGTACACATCTCTAATTGTCCCCCAATGGAGGGTCTCGTTATGCTGATTAGGGCATTGTGCCAACACAGGCCTCCAATATACAAGACTGCTAATTAAGCATGCTAACGGCTAACAATAGTCCCCACCAAAGGAGGGGTTGCACTGGGAGACATGCGAGATGCCACTAAAAACACCAGCGTTCTGTGTTTTCCAGGTCAGAGACGGTGGTGGAGAGGATGCTATGTAACTGGATGTCCATCTGCCTTTACCAGTTCTTGAAGGTAATGCAAAAGTTTGGCTCAAACATAATCTATTGGTACATTTTAATTGGATAATATATTCTGTTGCTATCCCGCTAATGCCCTGGTGACTCTGCCGCTAATGCGCTTCTCTCTTGCTTTGGCAGTTTATCTGTCTAAGGAACAATTGGTACGATATTCTAACTATTAGACTTGGCTGAATATTAGACTTGTTACTATTTATACTCATTCCAAAATTTTCATTTTCTTCCATTAGCACTTCTTGACGCTCGGCTCGCTCATTAATTTGAGCTGTTGCGTATCACATAACTGCACCAAGGTGTTTGTCAAAGCTTTGAGTCGACTTCTGAATAGCTCTGTGTGTGTGTGTGTGTGTGTGTGAGCCAGGACTCTGCAGGCGAGCCCTTGTACAAACTGTTCCGAGCCATCAAGCACCAGATTGAGAAAGGGCCGGTGGACGCCACGCTGAAGAAAGCCAAGTATACCCTCAACGATACAGGCTTGCTGGGCGACGATGTGGAATATTGTGTCCTGGTAAGACACAGACACACACACACACACACACACACACACACGTATGTACATGTGCACACAAAGACGGGGAAAGATGATACGTGTACACGTCGCACGTAATCCGCGCACAGTTGCGTGCGCAATTAGGTATATTGTGCAGTTGCCATGGTGGGGGGGGGGGGGGGGGGGGGGGGGGGGGGGGGGGGGGGGGGGGGGGGGGGGGGGGGGGGGGGGGGGGG
>JAOEHI010003216.1:0-10940 GCA_025447815.1 Percopsis transmontana
GCCAACACTGGCAGAGCCAAGTCTCTCCCTGAGCCAAGTCTCTCTCCATCACATACACACCAACGTCGTGGGGGGCCAGCCAGCCGGGACGGACGGAGAGTCTCAGAAATGAACAACCTCACATGACACCAATTAGAGAGGGGGTGAAATTTCTCTGTGCGCAGACACAACATCTGCTGTAGGCCAAAGCGCGCGCACACACACACACACACACACACACACACACACAGGGTATCCCCTTCTAGGGACTACGTGTTGATGGACCATGAGGGTTATATACGGTATATAATGAAGTGTTTGTGCTTCTCTGTGTGTGTCTATGTAAACATGGGAAGACAAAGACTGTTGAACTAGACAAACCAAATACCCAGGAAAGAATAGTGCACAAGAAGCTATAAATATAGTCCTGTATTTGCATCTTTCGGTGTAGAGATTGTTATTGGTTATACAGTACTCCTAACGACAGGGGTAAAATCCCCCAAAGACCTACCTTTATCAGAATGCTCCCTCTTCGTGGCTGTCTGGAAGGCCTTGTGCTGGCAGGAACGGCACCTGCAATAGCAACGTTTTTATGCGAGGTTAATCTTTATCTCTCAGGGTTGTCGTGACGTTTAGGAGACGCCTCAGGATATTAAGACGCTTGAGGGATTTATGAGAAACTTGAAGGTCCTTTATGTCCTATCTAGAAGAACATTCATTTTTTTGAGATAAAGGAAGTTGTTAGACTAAGAACGGCGAGTCTAAAAATCATGTTTAATAAAGTACTACTTTAAATCTACTACTACGCCGTGAGACAGGAAATTATTTGTAAATGCTTTCTGTTTATTAATGAGTCTTCGCTCAGATCACTTCCGCTAGCATTGTAGACAACAAGTGCATTGTCTTTCAATACATCAGAACCGAAGCCTGGAGTGCTTATGGGATATACAAGGAAGAGTCTTACGACAAGGCAGATAGGCTTCGGGGAAATCTGAACAATTTGTTTGGATCTTGGGCAGGTGAGGAGTACCACTGCTACTGAACCTCACCAGATAAGCAGACGAAGCGCTGTAAAATAGGGACAGCTAAAAACAAAATGGAGTGGATCTCTGTGTAATCTCCATGTGCCATGTGTGGCTAGGGAGGTATATAGCTATATTTACCCAGCTCGACACAACAGCTTGTCCCTGGGGTTTCCCCGGCTGTCCTCGGCGGGGAGGAAAGATATGGTGCCTTCATAGTAGTTATGGCTCAGAAATGCTTTTATCCCTGCAAACACACAGCGAGAGAATAGCAGAGGACACAAACAAATAAACAAACAAATAAAGGGATTTAATGAGGAATTTAATTAGAAACAGATTTCTTTGCTTTTCAAAAATGTTCCCCAAATACTGTTGTTTGTGGGGCTGTGTATGATGTTGTATATTAGAATATTGCTGAATTTGAGTAATCTGTGCACATTTTAAGTAGGTGTGGTCGTCAAGGGTATTCCAGTCTAAACAGTTTAGGATTATGGTGATACCCGTATTAATGTCTGTGGGAAAATTAAGTTATTGTTAGATCTAGTCAAAATACAGGGGTAGAATGCTCTGGGATAAAAGTCCAGTTTGAAGAAAAGTGCTTACGCTGGCTGACTTGAGTCTGGTTAGCATGGGCTTAAAAAAGATCCAAGTGTGCACACAGCCGTAGGCTCACAGACGCTTTGAGATAGTGGAGATTTAAACCTTTGCGGTCTCTATACCTGAGAGGTCGTATCTGGCGGGCCCCATCCACCGCTTCCTCTCGCTGTCCGTCAACACGTCTCCATAGAAACCATAACCGAGCAATGAGACCAGGTATTTGAGGAAGGTGTTATTGTGATGGACAGAGCACACGTCCATGGGCTGAGAATCTCCTGTAAGACACGGGCAAAGGTTCAGGAACCAATCACACATTGGATTGGTCACCGAAGCATGGCGATCGTATCTCGTTATGTTAGCGAACCCGGGGTTCTGTAACAAGGGCCTACCGAGTACGAAGGAATCCACTCACCTACAATGATGTGCAGAGCGGAGGTGATGGGATCGCTGGTCCCCACGGTGGCAAAGCAGACACAGTCGGTCGACCCTGTTCAAAAAACAACCGGCACAATTCTCGATTTAAGATTGAAACTTTAAAGTCATAAATAACTTACTTTGGGATTTTCATCCCAGAATTTAAGATTAAGGAGTCAAAATGGTGTTTACGAACTAACAGATGGTTTCAAAATGAACTAAGTCAGTGGCTGGGCTAGCTGCCACCCAAAATGATTCGCATATTTTTGCCCTGTTAGAGATGATCCCCAAATTTGAAATATCCTTGTTGGCATGGCTGTTAGATTGCTACCAAGTGCCCAAGCTTAGCTGGCGCAATATATTCTGCCTTCTGTCACCAATAAGATCCTTTTCTTACTTGTTTACCGAAGTCTTATTCACGGATAAAAAAACAAACTGTAAAGGCTTCAGTCCTGAGTGGAGCTTAGATTGCAATAAAATACAGGATACATCCAGCTGAATGGGATTTATTAGGCGGAAGCACGGAAACATTTCCGTCATAAAGTTATCTAAATCTGATGGGGGCCGGCCAAGGGCTTTCATCAACCCTTCTCAGCCAACAAATGAAGGATAAGGGGACCGCGGGAGAAATCTTTAGTTCCACGCTCTTGTCTTGAGCGGTAATAAGACTCCATGTACCCTCCTTCTTCTTCCTCCTCTTCCTCTCGCTGGCACTTCCACACTATCCTAAGCAGCTTCTTTCCGCCTTCATCTGAAGAAATGCACCACTGTCATCGAAACCAGGCAGACAAGGAGAAGGGTCGAGAGAGCATGGGATAGATGGAGGGAGATGGGGGGAAAGAGAGGGGAGAAATCTTGTGATGTTCGGTGCTGGGCTTACAGGAGCGTGACAAGAGGGGATTCTGGGTAGATCAGGCCTGTCATTCAACGCTGGACACACTGGAGATGACTATGAAGATGAGCTTGTGCCATTTCTCCCCTCCACCGCTGTCTCTCATGAATACGGCTGCTATTTCCTCTACTGGTTCCCCTCCAGGCTTCTAATGGCATCCCTGCTTTTTCTGAAGGCTTATGAAAGCCCTGGACTGCCTGGCCTTTTGCTGCACATGGAGACAGTGACGCATGTCATGTGCCTCCGTTAAAGATACTCCGTAAAAAAAATTAAGTTAAATTCAGAATGGCTTCAAATGGCGCGTACACTTGGGTCATGGGCGACGAAAGAACTGTCTGTGTGGAATCTGCTGGATCTGGGTGGATATTTTCCATAGTCTACATTTTCCCCCAAAAGGATCAAAGCAATTAGAAACTCTTGGCATGAAAACGTTATTCATATTGTTGACTACAATGGAGGTCTTTAACACCAAGCTGCTACACAGTCCATCTCCAGGAGAATGGCTAATGCGGACTACACTACTATATCACCATGGCAATATATTTTACAACCAGCTTTCAAGATTAAGACTTTATATTATTGGAATGTGTGCAGCTCACATATTATTTTTTAGATCCAAACCAATCAAATAAATTCAAAAATATCGTCCTTGTCAGTCAGTATGATTGATATGCCTTAATTATAGGCACACAGTTCAGGTGTTATTTACCTCAGTTGAGGGCCGAAAATGTGGATCTTGTCGGAATTAAAACCATTAAATGGGAGTAAAATAACACTTATAAGGTAGTCATCAAGGGGGATTGTAAAAAAAAAAAGAAGAAGCAACAATTAAAAGAAAATCTCTTACGTTTGTCCTAGCAGTACATGGTATTTATTAAAATCATCTGCGACACACATCTATGCCTAAGTGCTCCCTCGCTATCATTTTGTCAGCGGTTCACGTGTCTCCCCCCCCAGACATGTACACACTTGTCCCAGGGTGACCCAAGCCACAGCGCTTCGTGCTGACGGCGTATTGCGTTCCCACAACTTCATTTCTTCCCTACGTGAAAATTACAGTGATTTCAAAAATGTCACCCAATAGTTTTCCGCTAATGGCACTTGAGCGCTTGCCAGGCTCCCAGTGGGACCACATCCCCTGTTGCCATAGGGATTCCGTCCCGTAACTTGGCAACAGAGAAATCAGACATGATTTCACACACACACACACAACCCTGCTGTAAACTTTAATCTAAGAAAAAATGATAAAGATTTATACTGTATGAGAGAATTTGTATTCGTCCTTCCATTGATAAAATTATGAAAATATTAATTCTAAATGATAAAAAAGTAAAACTAATACGATATGTTGTCGTGACAGGCTATCCCACCTGCAGGGATGATTCCAATGCGTAGAGAGCACGGCGCCAGATCCGCATCCGCCCGGTTCTGGTCGACGCCGTGGCGAGTCTGGGTGCGGGCCACCAGGCCATGCAGCACCTCGCTGAACATGCCGTCCCCTCCGACACACACCACGCTGGACACAAAACACACCGTGATGACGGCCTGGCTGTGTGGGCATAAATAAATGCAGTAGCGGCAGGCCAGCTGACAGTCCTGCCTGGGCCCGGGATGAGATCATCTTAGATGGGAACCCCCCGCGCCCAGACCTATCCTTTTCCCTTGCTCTTCCTCTCCTCTGCTATTTTTTCCACAAATAGGCCTATTTTACATATTTTTATTTATTTATTATTCCATCATTTTATGAGGGCCCAGTTCTTGCCCCCCCACCCCCCTACCCTGAGCCCGGGACAACAGACCCGTTTGTCCCCCCCCATCGGCGGGCGTGCGTGGCGGCATTAAGGGGCTAAACGTTAGGATCAAATGTCCCTTCAGGGATTATAACACAGTGCTATCCTTATACACATTATTCTATGTAGGGTTCCTAACCTGCGGCATCCTAACCGTCCAAGGAAGGGTGTGATTCCTCCCTCTGTGGTCCCTTCCCAGGGCCTCTTCCATTTTTTAACCCAAGCATTATTTTTGGGGGAGTGTTTCCTTGCCCGATGTGAGGAATAGGTGAAGGGGGTGTCGTTTGTTTCCATGTGAAATGTGGGCCTGTGCAGCCCTTTGAGACCGTAAGGGCTATAGAAATACACTTGACTTGACTTATCTTGTCTTACCTTGGGACTAACAATACATGAAAATGACACTTGCTCCCCTCCTCAGCAGGTAATAACTCTGTCCGATGCATTACTGGGCTGCTGCCCTGCTCCGATAGCCGTCAACGGTTTCACAACTGTCATTTTGGCCCACAACTTTGTGAAGTCTGTATCAAAAGCTCAGAGGGAGGGACCCGTAAGTCCGTGAACGTGGGATCACAGCACACTCTCCAGGACCTGCAGATCTGATGAATAGAAGCCTGGGTCAACTGGCCACTCGGCAGGCAAGAGCCTTTCATGTTATTGATGGCCTTAATGCTGACATCCAAGTCAAGTCTCCCCCTGCTAGCCGCCCTTTTAAACTCAAGGCGCTGGCAGCATTCCAAATCCCACTCAGTCTACATAATAACTACAGAACACTCCACAGGATAGCAACTTAAGGTCTAATGTGAGGGATTTATTTATTAACTACGCAATTAAGCACACGGTATAGGCTACTAAAAAGTATAATTCTGACGTTTCTTTCCTGCCATATTTAAGCCAAATCCAGAGAGTCGCTCAAGCAGACAGTTCTGAGAAGCAGTGAAACCAACTGTGTTGTTTTTTCAGCTGTTTTCTGATAGTAGTAATAGTATACTATTTCAATACATTACGGTCCCTTAATAATAATAATAATAATAATAATACTGTAATATTGACTGTTTGAAGAGTGATAACTTTAGATTATTGTAAATATTAATTGTTTTGAGGAGCGTATGATACACTTTCCAGTGATGCTGTGCAAATTCATAGGTGAAGTAATTTAGGGTACTGATTGTAAGTCGCTTTGGATAAAAGTTTCTGCTAAATGCTTGAATGTAAATGTAATAATAATAATGTGAATGATACCAGGCAGGAATCTTGTGGATCCAAACACTGCAGTTACCAGCGGCTACCTTTCTGGGTAAACTCACCCGTCATATTTCTCTAGATCGGCTTCTTTTCTCAAGTGATCCCTGGCGTGGTTGGCATGCTCGGTAACTTGGGAAACAAGTTAGAGTTAAAATTTTACTATAAGCTAGAAGGGTATAGAATATACAGGCAGAATATATACATCCCCCTCAATATTATCGTTGGGAGAGATGTTCACAGACGGCACAGCAGCTATTTTCGTTATTGTACACTGTATCAGCCCACGAAATTAGTCTAGGGGCCGCATTTGTGCATATTTCAGCAGTACAAACTGTCCACTGGGCTTCTAACGCCAACACACTGTAGTTACTGGAATCACTGCAGTCGGCGGTGGCTTCGCAGCTGCTGACGCGTGACTGCACCAAACACTTATTGAATAATAGATGTGTTTGGATTCCTATGCTTATCAACCATCACAGCTTCCATTACGTTGGCGGTGTGATGGATGGAGCTATAACCTGCGTCGTATAACTGTGAGCCTCCTTGGACCCCCGTGAGAGAGCCGGGGGAAGACGACGGGAGCGGCATTTGCTGGTGGTCTGAGCTCATATTTTATTTAAATCTCATTGTACACCCCCTGACAAAGACCCACCGATCACATCGGCCGAAATGGAGGCACGGCGAAACAGGGGGGCCACCTTCCTCTGGTAAATCTGCCTCCCGAGGCCTTTCCCCCCGTAGGGATTGATGTACACCAGCAAGCTCTTCGGTCGGCGACCTGCAAAGTCATGATGCGATCAGAAGACTGCGATTAAATAGGCTCTGCTTTGACTTTTTTTACACTAAAATGTGTACCGACAGCCGCTTGATGAAGTTCACACGAAGCTTCTGAAAAATACCCAAACTGTCAAACTGACGGGTCACTGTGAGAGAATATTTCAAGAGAAAAAGGTGGGTGTAGTCACTGTGGGAGGGGCACGAGGCCATACAAACATGGCACATCACTCTGCGATAAACCCACGACATGCCACTGCTGCTAAATGGATTGTTCATGGCTGCTGTGAAGCGCTTCGTTTAGGAAAACAAACTGCAGGGACTGGTTGAAGTAAAAGTAGAGGAGGACTTTGCTGTAAACAAACATAATGAAATGACAGCAGGGAATATTATTATTATATTATTAAGAAGAAAGTGCCAATAGATTACAAATGAATCGCCTATTCTGCAAGATATTGAGGCGTACCAAAGATGGCATTAATATTAACTTAGATTCGTCTTTTGAATGAATGCAAATGTAATCCTATGAATATGGGGCCAGTCTAACCATTATCTATCAAATGAAAAGTCCAAAAGTTTTAACAGCATCCATATTTTGCATTCTGATGAGATAAACCGTATCTATATCTTTGTCAGACAGATTCCACTAAAGACTTCCCCTCCCTTCTGTTGACGAACACTGATGCATGCGTCGCAGTTTTCTACACAATTACAATTACAATTAGGTCATTTAGCGGACGCTTTTATCCAAAGCGACTTCCAACTACATGTTGCTATTACATGGAGCAGATAGGGGTTAGGCATCTAGGAGAAGGTAAGCTGACTCTGGGGCTCGATTAAAAATGATCTCGCTCTGGGACACGAAACACATCTCTCCTTATATTCACTTGTATGTATTTGCTTTGCATTACAATGACATCATACTGAGTAAAGACAGCTGCTCGTTGATGGTCTGGACCCATTGGTGACAAAGCCCCTGATTGGTGCAGTGGAAGGTAATGTCACTACAATGCCATTGGTGCTGTCCTGCCCTCCTCACGTAGAAAACTGTCAACAGAAAGGAAGACAATGCCAAATAGGGGAATTAAAAAAGAACTACTAGATGTTTATTGCTGTTATTAAACAACTTCCTACATTCACAGTTAGTGCCCCCAGACCCGTTTGTGTTTGAAACACAACTAGGAACTAGGTTCACACGGTTGAGAACCGTGTGAACCTAGGCAAGCTGGAGGGGGAGGAGTTGAGAGGAGTGCCAGCCACTGAGCACTCAGATGCGGAAGGGGCGTGCTCTCTTGGAGATTCAACACGAAACAGCATTTTTTGTAATGCTGGTTTTAACCAGCAAGTTTAATTCTGAACACAACGGCCCTTTTAAAAGGATAAAAGTCTAATGTAGGCATCAAATATTTAACCTCTGTAAAAGGAGGAAGACTGTCTCAACACTACTCACTCAAGTGGCACTTTGCAACTCAAAGAATTGCTGTACAGATACTGGCAGTCTTGCTAAAGGTCAAGAAATAGACAATAATAATAATAGATAATAGATAATTAGAAAGAGGAAATTGTGGATTGCATTAAGAAGACAAATCTGAACCAAACCATCTGATTCAGATATGCAGAAAAGGGTCTCTATAAAACAGAGGAATTCCATTCCACGATTCTGGGATGTCCCGTATCGTGTGCCAGCTATCTTTTCACCACTGATCTGACAAAACCTGCTCTGACAATTCATTTTCAAGTGAGAATAAGGTACACTATATCCAAGGCTGGGTCCTTTCTTTAAGCAACATAGACAGAGCAGTTCAGAAAGTAATTTGCTATTAAGTGGGGTTAGGGTCTGTCCTGAAATGGGCTTGACACTGTAACTGTGATTAAGTGCTGTACAGATGTACCTGACTTTTACAGTAACAACGTAATGAAAAACAGTCCTGCTGTTGACCTCCTGTCGGTAGAGATAGAGTGAGCCAAAGCAATGCTTAAAAATGTAGTAAAGCAATTTTTAATACATACATACTGGCAAAAATTCACGCGAAGCCCTTCAATAGTAAACTCGCGGAGTAAGCATTTCAACTGTGATTTTCTTAAACTAAGCATTTTCTTCAAGAAACAGCCTATAAACTTCTACTGGTCCCACATCCTCTTCAGACATTTAATTAATCTAAAGGTTCCGAATTGGCCAGTAGCCCTTAGCTTAGATTGACTCGCACACTAACTGATCGTCCGAGCTACGGGCTCGATGCTAGTGCTGACGACTTAAACACTTTTGGCGTGGAATTCCTCCTGTGTGTCAGAAACACGACACAGCAAACGTACAGCAGGAACAAGTCCTTAAAAGTTTAAAGCTGCCTTCAGGTGACGGGTTAAGCAATGGGCAGTGCAGTTGGGTCTACATGTGTCTCTGGACATGCCGGGAGGATATACACTATACCTGTAAATGCATGAGGATAAAGAGTGTGCTGCCGAAGATCTCTCTTGCTCTTCTTCCTCCTGCCGCCTGTGTTTGATTGTGCTTCTTGGACACTCACAATCTCGCATGTCTGCACAGCATGGTATGCTGGAGGGGAGATGCATGCAGTATACAAAGGTGGGTGAGTCCGACTTCGGACAGGAAAAGTCCCCCCAGGTTTTCCTCCTGCTCGTTTCACTTGAGATTCTCTGTAATTGAAATCACCTGGAACGAGCAGGAGGAAAACCTGGCAGGACCTTTACTGTCCGAAGTTGGACCTACCCACCTCTGACAATATACTGTAAATGTTAATGCTGTAATTTATAGAACACTCGAGATAATACTGAGAATAAATGTCTTGCAGACACACACAAACACACACGTCTACGCAACTTTTAACTACGTTTTAACTAGTTTAACTCTGTAGCAAAGCTCAGTCAATAACACGATCGCATTTAGAAATCAAGTCTAGAAATCTGACTTCCACAGAACAACACACCCTAATGACCGCTTTGTGTATTAAACACCACATCCGCTTTTGTGACACACTGGTTTGAAGTGGAAATGAAAGTGGCAAGTGGGTCTTGCCTTGAGCTGTTGATTAAATCACGCAGTGCCTATACATGCACACAAGGCTTCTGGAGAGCTATTGATTGGGTGCAATCAATAGACTCCCAGGTGAAAAATATCTCAGGATGGACTCTTGTATATAGATGTATCCTTGCTTTGGTCTGCATATCTTTATATAAAGTACAAGATGTCTCCTTCCATAACATACAAAATCCTGCTTTTGGTCCCAATACTAATTAAGATATAAGCACTCCAGATTGGACAGGCAATCCTAGGCAGAATCTGACCTTTTGATCCGGTAAGCTTCATTTAAAATCCCAATTTATGAATCCCAATAGGATGAAAGGCATGGCTGTCATCGCTCTCCTATGAAAGCCTGCTGCATAGTGCGACATGATCTTGAAAGGTCATGTATCGTGTGTTTCGCGATTTTATGGTTATAACATGAATAAACTTCAAAAGATTTTAAGAAAGTCAGTCAGAATGCCTATTAAATGAGGCCTATTCAGACTGAGCAATTATTGCTGTTGGACAAACAGAGGGGAAAGATGCAGTGAATTGTGTGGACGCTATGATTCAGGCAACACAAAGAGAATCAAATATCAAATTTTAATAAAATATTAGAAAAGAAAAAAAAAGGCTGCCAGTTATTTCTGCAAAATAAACTGACCAGCTGATTTTTTTTATCACAACCCTGACCTGGACTGTGAAGATACCAATTTAAAGATGGGATCTGTATTAGTGTAACATCGGGGGTCGCACCCAGGGGCAGTGGACCACCTCCTCATTCTACCTTCACTCTCTCACGTAAACGCACAAAAAAGACTACATACGAACATATCAAATGATTAAATTACACTTGAATTTGAAATGGATGGTATTGCTAGCACAGGAACGAGTTTAACGTCTCTTTTCAACTCCGTTACAAATAGACATTTCTAGCCCTATCTGAGATTCAGCAGATATGGCGAAATGAAATGTTCCTCTTGGGACTGCGGGGGAATAGTGTTTCATTTCTCTTATAGAGCGATATTGCAGTGAGCAGGCATGAATAATTTTTTTAGCTACTGGTATACACTCCTTGACAAATAGGAAAAGAGTTATTGCTTAGTGTGGGATGGCTTTATTTAGGAAAAAAGGGGGCAGGATAGTCTAGTGGTCTAGGTGTTGGACTCCCAGCCAGTAGGGGGCAGGATAGTCTAGTGGTCTGGGTG
>JAOEHI010003217.1:0-10940 GCA_025447815.1 Percopsis transmontana
AGAGAGAGAGAGAGAGAGAGAGAGAGAGAGAGAGAGAGAGAGAGAGAGAGAGAGAGAGAGAGAGAGAGAGAGGCTTTTTTCTTGGGGCACATTAAACGTCTTTGTGCACAGCTTGTGCCGTCTGCCCTCGCACGCCACCCGGGTGAAAGAGCGGCCAAAAACCCTGCAGCCTACCGAGAGCGAGGAATGATCTGTTTTAGCCATGCACGTTTTTGGCCAGTCAAAAGATAGTTTTCAATATCTCTAAACTAGCAGTGAATGAATATTTTAAGAGGCTTAGCACTGATTTAAATGTATTTACTGGGAGTGTGTTGGCTGGGTTTCAGGACACAGTGTAATACTCTTAAAGCCACCGCTGCTAGTCAATTTAATTTTGATTGACAGCAACTAAGGCATATTAGTCAATTAACTACTTTATTTTCACTTAAAACAGCCCAGAGAGAATGGAGAGAACAAAGACAGACAGACAAAGAGAGAGAGAGAGAGAGAGAGAGAGAGAGAGAGAGTGAGAGAGAGAGAGTGAGAGAGAGAGGGGGGGGGCAGAGACTATGTTACGGACAAACACCAGGTCAATATGAAATACTGGAGGACTGTCACAAGTTCACAGATACCATATTTCCAGCGATGGCTGGCAGTTCTGTACACAAATAGATCTGTAAACTGCAATAGTGTAAAGACAATACTGTAGGTGAGATACAGTATGTATACACGAGGTGAGATATAAGTCAAGCTAAGGCGAGACACGCTATAATAATAATAATAATACAATACCAATGTGACATCACCATAGACTTCTCCCATGGAGATCTATTCAGGATTCTTTAAGTGGTCTGGGGGGCAGGATAGTCTAGTGGTCTAGGTGTGGGACTCCCAGCCTTACAATTACCTAATTGTAATTGTAATTGTAATTGGTTCCGTCTCTTCTGTAATGTCTCTGGTTGACCTCAAGCCTAAAGCCAGTCTTCCCAACATAAAACCAAATCCATATAATTTCTCACATTTGGGAGGGTTGGAAACAGAAAACCAGAGGACGGCAGATCAGTCCACCAAGTGAAAAGTGTGCCTATCTAACCAGGGACGCTGGAAGACATTACTTGGGGGGTGGTGACATTTTTAGCTTGGAGTGACTTTTTTTATTGAAATTGCATAATTACTAGGGGGGCTCGGGGCTTTGTTCCCACAGGGAGAAAAAATGTAGAAAAACTGCATTCTAGTTACTTCCCCGGCCACACAATACTTACAGCATAATGGTAAAATACAACTTGGCTACACACGGTCCAGAACATAAACAATATTTTAACACCTTGCTCGCTGTAAATGGACTCTCAGTGCCAGTCATATTCTGGTGCATAGGCTTATATCCCAGACAAGCCAAAAACGCACCGGGTGTATACCCGGCTTTAACTCCTTGACGGGCAACCGTAGCCTACCATATAAACGGGGAACTTGCCATCAAACCATTCAGAGATGGTAGCTTCAGCTCAGTTGGATGTTGGTCGCCATTTATTAATCACTGTTCTAAATTAAGTTTTGTATGATGTTAGGCGGCAGGAAATATAAAACATTAGTCTACTAAATACAGACGGTATGGCACCGACGATGGACTTGCGTTTATGCGTCATCCCCAGAAGAGAAATGATAGGCTAACCTCCTTTCGAAAATTAAAACAAAACATTGTTAGAAGAATAGAATGAGTGGATTTGAACCCTTTGGTAAACAAACATGTTTTATAGAAGACTTCTTATGACTAAAAAATGCTACACTCGAGTCTTTTAATTGATTTTTCTTAAATTAACGACTTTGCATTGCAGTTACAGCCTGTCAAAAGTAGGGGGTGCTGCAACATCCGTGCATCTAACACGTAGGGGTGAGAAGCGTCTCGGGAAGCAGCTCGTGTGACAGTGGAAGGCTTGTTCCTCTGCCAAGGGCAGGATCAGAGTCACTGACATATCATCTGCCTGACTCCCCCCCCCCCCTCCAGTGAGCACTGACATAATGACTGCTGCTGCTGTTCTGTGAAGCCTATTGGCTGAAAAACGCCACCGTTTGTTCGACAGGAGATACTCAGCTCTCAGCCAGAGTTCCCCCTTAAATCTCACTCTACTCTTCTCTCCCTGTGTGTGTGTGTGTGTGTGTGTGTGTGTGTGTGTGTGTGTGTGTGTGTGTGTGTGTGTGTGTGTGTGTGTGTGTCGATGTAAATGTGTTTGATTTCTCTACCCTTGAAACCAATGCTATTAGCGGTTCCAGGTCAGCTACTGCAGACCTCGTAGACCTACTGTAGACTGTAGAGCTATTGTAGCTGGTTCTGCTTTGTTCTCAGGTTTATCGTGGTCTTGGCTGGGCGCGATTTAAAGGCAATGGACTTGGCTAAATGTTGCAACAGATAAAGCTTTTATTGATTCCCTCATCTCGGTGTCATTAAACAGCGCTTGCTTAGTTGCCTAGTAACATTAATTTAAATTTGATGTGACCACAGGCACAAGGCATGCATACGCTGCTTTTAAACCAACATTTATATCCCAATTTTGACTGCAGGGCCTTTTCTTTCCAAGCAGTTGGTCAGAGAAGTGCTGAGTGTTTAAAGCTCTCTCAATGTATAATGAAATGTATAACGGATACAAAGGCCGTTAAAAATGAAAAGACAATGACATTAAGGGCCAGGGATACGAGCAAATTTATTAGCCTTGGGTTAAGTTGTGCTAGCTTGACACTCGGGAGACAAGCAAGGACAGTGTCTGAGTGTCTTATATCTGTGAGGGTAGAGTGGAAGAGAAAATGTAACCAGTTTAGATTTTAGTTAGCAACGCAAAATACAACAAAGCGTGCTTGACTTTAAATAAGCTATACTGATTTCTGTTGTAAAAGACTGTATAAGATTTATAACCTCTATAAACTTTGTCTTGAAGAGCATCCATTAGGCAATGGATATTTCTGGTTGGTTGTTTTGGGTAAGAGAGTTTAACTGAATGTACCATTGTCTACCTGCATGTGCCAGTGGTATAAACACAATGCTTAATAGCAGCAGCTGACGTGTATTAGATTACTTGTTCCAAGCGTTTAACAATTGTCTGTAACTTCATAGATCACATTTCCTTTGAAACTATACCTCCCTCTAGAAAATAGTAGCCATAACATGTAGCATCAAATCAAATTAGTTTCTTTTAATTAATTGGGGTCAAATGGGACATTCTTGCATGCTTGTATTTGAGACGTTAGCCTCCGTACTAGCTTACAACGACCTCGACTTCATAGATGTGTGCCACGTGAAGACTCCCTAATTAAAGGGAGGATGAGGTCAAATGCAGCCATGTTCAAATGTGCTGTGATGATAATCATTTCATGTGTATGTGCACTGTCAAATACCTAACCCTAATACCATTAATACCAACTCATTATACACAACACTGAGTTTAAATCATGTAAGCTGTGAGCGCAATCGACACCCCTTACTGCGGCAGCCAATCGTCTTGCCTTTCCTCTCGTGTTTTGTCTAAAAACAAGGCGATCTGACGGCTCTGTGTACTGTGGCTGCCTTTTAAGAACCACGTAAAACTCCCTCCGTCAAGCGTGTGCATTCTAGTGGAGGGGGGCAGGATAGTGTAGCAGTCTGGGTGTTGGAGTCCCAGCCAGTAGGGGGCAGGATAATCTAGCTGTCTGGGTGTTTTGTAGTCCCAGCCAGTAAGGGGCAGGATAGTGTAGCGGTCTGGGTGATAGACTCCCAGCCAGTAGGGGGCAGGATAGTGTAGCGGTCTGGGTGATGGACTCCCAGCCAGTAGGGGGCAGGATAGTCTAGTGGTCTGGGTGTTGGACTCCCAGCCGGAAGGTCGTGGGTTTGAGCCCCGGAGTCGACCTACCTGTAAGCATCATCCTTCAGCAAGATGCCTAAGCACCATGTAATTGTAAGTCACTTTGGATAAAAACATCTGCTAAAAGGTATTAGTATTTTGCTAAAATTGAAACATTAAGTCTGCTGGGTGCGTGCCGTTTGTTGTGGCATGAAGCAGAGGTCAGAGGTCATTCTCTTGACATGTGTACAGGGTGGGCCAACAGCTTTATCGCCTTGGGTATTTTGGTTTTAAAGGTGAAATATTTTGGAGAATTGAGCTAGAATGAGTTCAACAGCCACTTACTTAGCCAAGGAGGCGTGATTGGTCAGGAGAGCTATAGGTAACGCCTACTTGCAGCTGATTGAAAAAATCGTACATTCGTACTTTAAAAAAATAAATAAATAGCCTAATGCAAGTTTAATTTACGGTCCTCTAATCAGAAACAGACAGCAGGTGAGACCAGTTCACTGCCAGGACTTGAACTGGATAGTGTTCACAGGCCGAGAATATCTACAGCTTTTATCTCCACTGTGTTTCATCACTTTAGTCCATAGAAACCTCTTCCTGTTTACGCCTCACAGTCAAACACCAGCTAGCATGTTTGCTTCCTTCCTGGACGTGGTTAGATGTGGTTTCCTATAATCAGCATCCCACAGCTCTTCCTCTAGAACATTCTCTGGGTAATTCCACCGCCGCTATGCTGATAAACTGAAAAACAAAGATTATCTGAGAAATTAGCTTGTTCGGTGAGGGATGTTTTGCTTATCAACTGCCATTTCATACCTAGCGTACACCATTGCTCATTGATGCGTTATTTTCCAAGTAGCTTGCCTTGGCCGCACATCTTATTTACAAGTTATTTGTGAAGAGCAGGCGTCGACCATTGTTGTGCTGGGTGGTGTAATGTCAGGGTTTTCAGGTTTATTGACAGGCCTGTTTCCTGGCATGTGTTGTTTCGACAGCGAGTGGGAGTTTTTCTAGCCTGGACCAACAACGTTTAGCTCATGTGCTCATTAGACCTGACCTTCACACACACGCACGCACACACACACACACACACACACACGAGACCGCACGAGTACGAGCGCACACACACATGCCAGAAACAGCAGCCAGCGTGGAATCACCTAATTCAACCTTTACATTTTGCTCAGATAACAAAGCCATAGGAATACAGTAAGGTTCCAGTATTAGACCTATTGATACCTCTACAAAACCTCTTACGATAGTGTCATGTTCAGACCTTTTCAGAAACTAAGCAGGGCTGAAAAGAGATCATGCCAAGAAACCTGCTGGACAGTCTGACAGACAGCTGAATGGATAACAAATAATGTTCCCCTAGGAAAAGAAGCAATCACAGGGCACACTGTCACTTCCAGATGCAGGTGGCTACAGCGTGTCGCGGTGGTCGTGTTTCCACAATCCGGTTGCTTGTAGCCGCCTCGCTCCCTGTCTGTCTGTCTGCTAGCTGTCACCAAGCCTCCAGACGCCTTATCTGAGCAGCGCTGCTGGAGGAATCCGGTGCCGTAATGGGGATCAGGACTGCACGATTGAGGTATAAAACACTATTGGCTCTGGGATAATTGAAGGCCAAGCGTTCACAAGATGTCATCGACAAGTGGACAGTCTGAGTCTGAGATAAAGAAAGACCTCTGTGTTTGGCGACCTCTCTCTCTCTCTCTCTCTCTCTCTCTCTCTCTCTCTCTCTCTCTCTCACACACACACACACACACACACAACAAAGCCTCCAACACCAAACGAGACTCCCCTGTTCAAACACTCTGATGTGCAGACATCAGAAAAACAAAATGATTTAATTATCCATTAGAGAAATGCACATTAATGTGAATGTGCTATCTAAGGAGCAGGCAAAAAAATAAATATGTGGTTCTGTTCCATATCGTAGAAAGTACAGTGGTCAAAACACGTACGCTCTCTCTCGCCATGACTGGCACTGACGTGGTTGGTAGTTCATCTGCCGATGATGTGACCACAAAATGGTTTTGATCATTACGAATCACAAATGTCACTCCAGCAAAATGTGAGCAAATTGGGTTTAACTGAAGAACAATGTCCAATAGTCTGTTATGGGCGGTAATATACCAACCATGTATTACCCATACAGCCTGTGTGCTGTGTGTATTCCATATGAGTGAGGGTGTACAATGCAGGTGTGTGTGTGTGTGTGTGTGTGTGTTCAGTTGATCCAGGATTCCAAGTGTTTAATGTGTGGTTCTCAGCTCAAATCAGACAGTAAATCACGCGCAGAAAAATATATTCATGCAAATCAAAGCGAAAATCTGCAGCGTGCTCCAGACGCACGCAGCTCGTATGTATCCAGCGTAAGAACAAAAGATAAGCAGCTGCAATATGGAAAAACACTTAAGCAAATCACCCCCCCCCCTCTCTCTCACACACACATGCACGCACGCACGTGCGCGCACACAGGCACACACACACACAGAGCAGGGTAGCCAGCAGAGCTGAGATTTCCACAAAAAGAAACACTTCAACTTGACCGCAGGTAGGCCCATATGGGCTATTTTGTTCCAACCTTGACAATAGTCAAGTTTAGAGCATGCGTTTACTTTCACGTCATTGTTATAGGCTCTTCATCAAGGAGACATAAGGAAACCGTGAAAGCCAGCTCCACCGTGCTTTTGTGTCCTCTCTGAGGTCTGGTGTGTTGTTTCGAATGTAGCGTAGAAATAGATTCGTGTGTGTGCGTGCGTGCGGGTGTCACATCGCGTTTTAAAGACGCGTTTTTAAAACTTTTAGCAGACATTGATAAAGAGGAAACAACTTTGGGGCTCGACAAAATAAACTTTTAACAAGGAATGCCAAAGAAAGCAGGGTTCTCACCAAATCTCAGCACGTGCGGCATCCCGTGAGAGCACGCGCACTGTAGCAGCAGCAGAACCGTCCTGAGTACGCACCGCGTCCTCGCGCTCCACAGCACGCAGCTGGCGGGAGTCTTCATTGTGCCCCCCGCGCGTGCTCACACACTGTCTGCTATTCCCTGAATCGGTGCGTATAAAGTAGTGTACTGTATATTCCCCGAGTGGTTCCGGTGACGCTGAGCTGGTGCCGGTGCTGGCGAGCTCGGGATCACGGCATGGTCCCGCCGGAGAGGTCGGTCGGTCGCTTCCCGGGTCCGTTCGCCAGCTCTGCGCGTGCAGATCACTGCGCCAAGGAGCGGGGCAGTCGGGCTGCAGTCGGGGCGTCCATGTTAGACCGGACGACGCTCAGAGGTCCATCCAGCGGACTGCCTGGAACACACGCCCACGCGCACAAGCACACGCGCACACACACACGCGCGCGCGCGCGCGCACGGGAAAAGACAGGGTTTAAGATCCGCTCTGAGACGCGTCAGAATGCAGAAACCGTTTGAGCGCCTCGTGAGGCGCCTCGCGCATCGCCGCTTCTGACGTGACGCCACCCTTGGCGGAGGAGCGGCAGGGAGGGATTGGGGAATATTTCTGGGGTAGCCTTTTGCTGACCGCACTCCCCCATGATCTGTATCGACAGCAAGAACTCTCGCGTTTCCGCCCCGCGCGTGTCGCGAGCTGGCAGCTCTCTCGCTCACGTGCCTGCATTTTGTGGGTTCGGTTCGCTGGCGCGCGGAGCTGTAAAATCAATCCACGAATTTAAACAGATTGCTTATGTTGATGGAAATCGCTCACTTTGCCAATCGTGTGGGCGTGTGTGTGTGTGTGTGTGTTTGTGTGTGCGCGCGTGTGTGCGTGTGTGTGTGCGCGCGCTCAGGGGTCTGGTTCACACAAGATGAATGCTCTCTTGTTGCCAAGGCTAACCTATATTACACGAAGTTCCTGTGCAAATAGCCTATGCCTTTTTAATGGTCTTATACTGTCCCGTTAACTAACGTGAACCAACGTTAACGTGAACCTTACACGTTGACACATAACGCACTGTGCTACAAACGCAACATGCAATACATATCAGTGGTAGGCCTACTGAATTATGGATGAACAATAAGCAAAGTGTGCAAACAGCTATATGATTTGTCCGTATATACAAGTAGGCCTATAGCTATATAAAACGTAACCTACATAAAATAGATAAAGTGAATATATTCCTCCCCCTGCCTCACGAACCCACAAATATTCATCGTCCCAGCCATAAGCGCCACCAACGTCCAGAAAGAAAAAAAAAGTAGGCTAAGTGTTGCTTGAAAATATACGTAAATGATGCTCCAATCCTTCTGGATTGTATTTAGTTAGGCTATCTGGTTTCCCAGGAGACCAGATTTCATCTGGTATATGCATGCGGTTAGGCCTCGGCTTTTCTGCTATAAAGGGACATTTTAAAATAGCCTACCATTTAGCCTACTCTCCCCATTGCATACATAGCCTACATATACATCACCCTAAGTTTGTCGTCGTGTGAAAGTTGTGCTGATCACAATGGTTGTTAGGAGTGATGCATTTCGTATTAATCGTGACTGTACAGACGACAGCTTGAGGTTTCAGTACAACGGACAGCGATCTGCTGCCGGCTTTGGTCCGCCTGTGTGAAGCAATTAAAACAGTTATGATTCTTGTTATTGTTTATTAATGTCGTTTATTAAAGGAGGGGAAGTGATGGAATTTCACCGCAGGGTCAGTAATATTAAATATGAGAAATCGGTTTGCTGCCTGGCGTGATTCGGGGTGTAGCCTATTTATCATAATACCCATTCATATTTAGGTAACATAAACTATGCATCTCATTGCCATTTCGACTCGGAATTCATACATTATATTGCTGCCAGCACAAAATGCGGCAAATGAAATGAAAACATTCCTGAGCACTATAGCCTAAATTAGATTTTGAAAAGTTAACCCACACTATTAAAATTAGTAGCGTAAATGATAACATTAGAAAGTATCTTGGGCCAAAGAGTAATTAAAATAACATATATAACAAATCTGAATGTATGAGTTTGTAAAATGAGTCTGATATTATTAGCATAAATCTGATAACAATTTCTGTGAAAACTATATATAGCCTAGCAGTGTTTTCGTAGTCAATGTAAAATTAACATTTGGCCTATTTCCGACAAAAAAATTGATTTTAGTACAAACTAATATTTCACAGAATAGAAACCGCGCAGCGACAAAGACGCAGTAGTGCACGAGACAGTAAAGCAAAAGATGGATCTTAAACGGAGCGTTCCTCGCAATTGGTATGAATCCAGATTAATCCCTCATTCATCTCCCACTAAAATGTATTGCATTTTTAAAAATCGACTATTTTGACGCGATAAAAGACCATTAAAAAACACGCCACGGCTTTCTAGCCGCTCCCGCAGACTTCTCTAACCGGGTTACACACTCCTGCCGCCTCGCTGAGAGACGACAAAGTTGATTTCTGGATAGAATTCCTGGGGGGGGGGATGTCGTTCATCCGCTGTGCTTCCACAGCTTGTGCGTTAGAACGCATCTGCGGGTGATTCACAAAGCGGATCACGCGATGACAGACGTGGATGGAGACATTTAATGACCCGTAATGTCTCCTCGGCACCGGGGAGGGGGACCCGCAAGGCGACACGCACCTCGAACAGAGGTCTGCTAAAGACGCACGATGCCGCGTTTCTACGCGCTTTTATTAACCGACAGAGACGTTACCTTTTTTACTGAAGGCGTTGAAATTAACTGCGCGTTCCTCCGCATACCGATAGAAAGCTCCGGTAAACTTTGAGCCAGCGACGCTGCGTAAAAGGGACCCACTTTCCGTGCGTGAGAACGGGAGGTCCGTGGCTTTGCCGAGACGTCGCTGTCACCGTGATCTCACCTGTCTGAGGTCCTTTAACGGCTCTTAACGGATGTGTCACTTTCGCTGAAACCATAAAAAAAAGCACAATGTAGACAGTGAAGAGTAAACGTAAGCTTACCTCCTAGATCAGATCTGCGCGCGCGGACGGAAGGCTCTCAGGAGCACAACCAAGTCTTTCATTTGTTCCTGCACGAGCCTCCTCGGTTCCTCACTCCTCGCTCCTCGCTGCGCTGGCGCTCCGGCCCGTGGGGGAGACACGCCTCCTGTCGGACGGTGCGACGCAGTGCTTAAAGCAACAGGAGGGCCAAACGCCGGACCGCGTGGATGTGTGCACGGACCTGCCGGAGGTCTTTCCCCGGGTGTCAGGTCCGAGTAACGCGCGTTAAATATCTATAGCCTACAATACAACATCTGCAATCGGCCCACTAGCTGTGGCTATAGGATACTACTCCTAATAGCCTACATTTACAGTATACACTTTGCGATATATCTTTGCATTCTTACTGTCTGAGAGTAATATAGGCTTGTCTGTCCCCGCGAGCGCGACTGTGTAGTTGTGGTACAGTATTGTGTGTGTGTGTGTGTGTGTGTGTTTGTGTGTGTGTGCGCGTGTGTGTGTGGCACAGCAGTGAAAAGCCACAGAGTGGGAGTTCACACCGAGACAACAGACGCATAAGATTATTATTTATTTTTTTATTTTTTTTATCGCCAGTTTTAGCCGGTCTGGGGCCAGTGGGCTGGTGGGTGCCGGGCGGGGGTGTCTTTGATTGAAAGAGGTCTTTGATTTTGATTGCAGCCCTACGGCTCTCTGCCCCCAGCGCAGCACGAGCAGGGAAATTGTGGGGTTAAATAAATAGTCAATGACGCGTCTGTGACCCCACAGCACAAGCGAAGTCAGTGATGTTCTGGGTGTGTGTGTGTATGTGATAACAGCTCGCCTTCCATGCTATGGTGGAAAAATTAATAAATAAACGTTCTGGAAGTTTCATCCTAAACACACACTGTGATGCGTTCAATCCTTTAACACACACGTGTGCCTGTGCGTGTGCGTGTGCGTGTGCGGCCCGTACAGAACAGCAGGCCAGTACCATACGTCAGTGCAAAATGATTATACTTTATCTAACAGTGTGAAATTATTTTAAACAGCTATTTGAAGCCATTTTGAATAAATGATAATTGTACACTGTGTGACTCTTACTTTCCCCTGGTTCGGAAGTGTACAGTATGTTAGTTCAGCAGTGTGTATTGGTATGGGGGGGGGGGGGGTGTCTTTTTGTGCTTGTGTGTGGGTGTTTTTTTGTCAAGGACACTATTTTAATGGAAATGCACATAGAAAAG
>JAOEHI010003218.1:0-10940 GCA_025447815.1 Percopsis transmontana
CACACACACACACACACAAAACATTTTGTCTGTCCGGGGGGGGGGGGTGGACAAGAGCTGAGCCTATGACAGCTGTAGGGGGAGGAGTAGGGAGCAAGTATGCACTTTGCCAAAACAAAACAAAATGACTGTAATGCTGGTTTCAACCACAAGGGCAATTCCAGAAGTGTGCATTTGAGAGGAAGACAATTGGGATATTTACTGGACTGCATGTAATTGTAGTGTTCATTATTTGGACAACATTACCTTTCCTGCCTTCCCTCTGGAAGTCCACGTGACACCACTCCCCATCATTGACCTTCTTGTTGCTGGTCTTCAGCTTGGTCTTGCCAGAGCCCATGTCTATCAGCAGGTACAGGTAGCCGTCCAGCAGCTCCATGGCAAAGTAGTCGGTCTTCAGCTCCCGGCCGGGCCTCTGCTCTTTGGGGCCCTGCGGGCGCCCGTGGCTGAGCAGCAGGAGCCCGCTGGGCTCGGTGGTGCGGAAGTCGAAGGAGATGGAGCCCGTCTTCTTGGTGTTCCACTTGGGCAGGGAGATGTAGGACTCGGGGGTCTCAAAGGTGACGGGGTCCAGCGCCGCCACGTCCTCGCAGCGGAACACCAGGTCTCCGTTCAGGGTGATCTTGGGGTCACGCTCGATGGCCAGTCGGGACAGTTCCAGTTTGAAGTCATTGTTCTTGTAGACCACCTGACGAAAAGGTAGGTAGGCAAATACCTTAGATGATGTCACGGGAGCGTTAAAGTGTGATTAAACGCAACTGTAATGTGTCCTACGAACGGTATTGTGCGGAATTCCATTACAGCACACCGATGTATTCTCTCTTACAATGAGTGTGTCTGTGTACACAAGCTAAGGCTGACTGATACCACTGTCGTGGGCGTACAACGCCCAGTCAAGGTAAGTTCTTATCGCTGTATGCTTCGCTCAATATTATCCGTGACACACTTAAAGCCCGGGTACGTTTCGGCAGCACTGACTCCTAAACGTCGGAGAGAGGGACACGTAGGGTAAAGCAAACATAGTATTTCTCTGGAGGAGAATTCAGGGAGATCGTTTCATCCAGATAAACTGAACATTGCCTTGAGTCTAAATGCAAATGTTTCCGACAGGCTTTGATGAGGCCTGTCGCTGCTAAATGGATGTGCATGTGTCTGTGCGCGTGTATGTGTGCACTGTACCTGCATACATCACGGATTAAGTGCACTTAGAGCACTGATGTAAATTATACTTATATATTCACAGTGTCCGCTTTCATTTTGTTCTTTGACTACTCTAGAGGGAGAAGGGCATCAATCAAACTGTTGTTATACTCTACTTAGTTGGAAGGAAAGGCTACATTAGAAGAAACACACACGGAGAGATACATAGATACACACAGGCAGCTAATGGCATGGATGTCAAAAAAAGCAAAATGCTGTGTGTGGAGATATTTTTATATATATAATGCTTTTTATTTTTGTTTCGAGGAAAGGAGATAGGGAGAGAATGTGGGGGGGGGGGGTATCACCTAATTGGTGCCTTTGTGAGAAGCCTAATCATGTAAGCTCATTCCACTGTACAGGTATAAATAGCATGCATTCACACGTCTTTCCCATATACCGCCAAGCCTTAAGGGTGTCTGGGTTTACAGAATCATTTCAATATATCCTGTCAGGTAGAAGAGAATAGATGGTGCTAGGTTATTAAAAAAGATAGCAAGTCGTACAGTTATGTTCTAATTGGATATGGTAAAAAAAACATGGGAAGTTTTTTGTGCTGGTTTAACTTCAGTGGACTTTCCAACAGTATGTGGAACATCTGTGGGCCCGACACAGGGACTAACCAGTGCTATTTTGCCCATTTGGATGGCCAGGTGTACATTCATTGATTTGTTTTTCCTAAAACCTTTCAGTCCAACAGGACAAATAATCCCCTTTTCTCTGTGTTATGGACCTACATCTATTTCTGATCTGTTGCTAATAAATTTAAAGCACAACAGTACATCAATAGTGTACATATTTTACATTCCACATGATATCAATGTCCAGTGGTAGTGTGTGTACAATGCTACACCATTGCCGTAGAGACATATTGACTGGCTAGTGCACTCTTGTAATGTGAAAAGAATGTCCAACTTAAAATGAAGCGAGAGCAACAATAGCTTAAATATTAATCAGTGACCCAATAAATGGGAAAGAGAATTTCAAATTTAGAATTTCGGATTTGGGTCTGGAAGATTCTATCTCTCGGCCAAGGTGAGAGACTAGCGAGCCGCTGCGGAGGCAGGAAAGATAGGGAAGCAAAACGAGGCAGTTGGCAGGGGCCGGGGAATAGAGAAGGGAGAGAGAGTGTAGTGAGAGAGGAAGGACGAGAGAGTGAGTATGAGGGTCCGTCGAAGAAATCAATTTTTAATTTGGCTGCCAGGATGGCTTACCAACCTGACGCACCAACATTGCTAGCATGGACTTAATTACATAAAAAGAGAGAGAGAGCCAGAGAGCAGAGGGGAGCTTAGAGAGATGGAGAGAGAGAGACAGATTGAGAGAATGAGGGAGGAGGGAGGTGGAGGAGGAGGGTGTGAAAATGGGGCATAGCAAGGTCACCGGTAGCGAGGCGGAGAGTTGGAAGGTGGCAAAGACCGGACCAGATGGCGACACCATGAAGAGGAGGAGGGAATGAGGAAACATAACTTGGGGAGTGCCGCGGGTTGGAAGGGTGATGCCAGATATGATTTCACACCCCATAACTTCCACTGGGAGGCTGGAAAGTACACACACCAACACACACACACACCTACAGTACACCCTACAAAGCATATGATCATAGTATTTGGGGCACTTTGAACACACTCAAACGTAGGTACACCCATGCTTGTATCCGCACACACACACACTAACGCACAATACCGACTGAATAAGGTTTCTGTGCTTGTTGCGGGGCCTTTGCTCTTCCCTGCCGACCCCCTCCTTTGCTTGGGTTTCGTGGCCCCTGAGGGGGCGCTGGCCGACTGTATCAAAGGGGTTCCGTCACAGTGGTAGCATGAAAGCCTGGTCACGGCCCCCTAACACTACTTCATAATCCATGCTGTGCACTGAACTATAGCACAGGATGAAAGACACGGCGACCCGCCCCCTCCATTTTGACTACACACAGACACACAAACACACACACACACACACACACACACACTGTGTGAGAAGCTAAGCCCTTGGTCTCCGTGCTGGCTGTTGACAGTTTTTTTACAGCTTTTTTGCCCTAGTTCAACTTAATTTATTAGTAGACTTGGATGGGAATTTGAGCCCAGCCACACTGAAACACATACTGTATTTTGTCCAAAGTGAAAATATGTATACAGTATGTATATATATATATTTAGTATACACTGTAAAAAAGTGTTAATTTTGACCGACTGGCTGTTTGGACAGTTTTCATTCCTTGGTGGACATGACACACCTCAGAGACTATACTGTACTTGAGATCCACATGAAGGCAACTGTGGTACCGACCACCAAGACAGCAAGGTGGTTTGTGGCTCCAGTTAGAACCTTATATCCATAACAGGTCCTTTTTCTAGGCCCTGCCCGTGTGTGGTGTTGAAATACAGATCCTCTTGCCCCAGCTCCCGTAGACCTATGTTGGCTGGATAACAGTGACAGGCTAACTGCTTTTCTTCCGCTCTAGGTGTGTATGTGTTTATTGTAAACCTGTCTCCCGCACAGTTAAAGCACTGGTTTCATTAATAACTTTTTTCAGTAAAGTCTTACCTGCCATGCATTTTAGAGCCTAACCAAGCCAGTTGTTGACTCCCGCGAGTGATGTAGATGTATTTAATTAAATATGTGCTTTGGAAAAAATGTATGCGTAGTGGTGGACTGTGAATGTGTTTGATATTAATTAGGTGATCCGTGGGATGAAAAAGGTTGGGAATCTCTGCAGTATACGAGTGTTTAGCTAATGTGGGGCAACTAGTACAGCTGTCAGTGTTCAGCAAGTTAACATTTATCAATTTGAAATGAACTCAAAAGCAACAGTTTTTATTATCTATCCATTAATGTTACTTAGACGATTTGCAGAAAGCCTGTTTGCTAAAGGTGTAAGAAATTAAAGCTACTTACTGCAGAGTAAAATTATCTAACTAGTAACTTAGGCTGGTAGTTGATTCTAAGGTACAATTATGATAATAGGGATTTGTAATTAAGTCTGAAATTTTGGTGGGCAAGTCCATTTCTGCTTGATAATATTTTGTGCATGCATATCTTGTGTTTTCAGTCAGACAGAAAAAAACATTGTTTGACTTGGGTGTATCAGAGAAGTCTCTATAAATTGGTCATATCTGGTATGTCAAATGTCTTTAAAAAAAAATTACTTCTATAAATAAACTATGCAAATAATGTCAAACAAATGCTCTTAAATCTCAAATCTTATCTCCGCGGTGCTTTAGCTTGAACTTTAGTTTAGATGTTCAACACTTATAGACCCAGATTATATATTCATGAAAACAGTGACACAAGTCTCTCCAGTTTGTGTGTGAAAGAAATTGAGCTGCAGTTCTGAGGTAGAGACACTGGTTATTCATACAGTAGAATGTTAAAGAATTCTAGCCCTAGTGGATCTAGTGAATTATCACTTCTACCTCTAATCAGCAATCTTAGGATTCATTCATGCTCCTTAGATGCCAGGTTAGGGTTACACACTAATTTTCTGTCATGGTCTATGGATCCCCTGCAGTAGCCTTGGCAAGGTATAAGACTCTAGTTCCGCCACTGCCGTCATCGTTATTTTCTTTTGAAAGGGGGTGTTTGACAAATATTTTCATCACAAAATTCGGTTGACTAAATTAACACTGATCTACATAAATATAGTCTCTTTAGCAGCTTTAGTATTGAGAAACTTCTGCTGACACTCCTCGGACTTATACTGCAGTAGAGCAGTACAGCATTATACATGCCATTGCAACAGTTTTATTCCACCAGTCGTGAGGTTGTGCTATGCATTATGTGTTATAAATGATGGCAAACAACATTTTAAAATTAGGCCTGGTTTGAAATAAGTGAACCTATCCATTAGGAAATTATTTCAACCAGACCTCATTTAGGATAAAGTATGACACATAAAATCAATGAGGGGTGCTGACTGCTGACCTCTTTGTGCTTGTTGAATATTTTAGATTGACTAAGACAAATTTCTCAGTGGAATAGCTCAAATTGACTACCTAAAGAAAGGCTGACTATTCATTGAATCCTTTTTCAATGAATCATTTCAGATTCATTATCATTGCATATTTTTAATTGTATATTTTAACATTGGAAACTTATGACTTGTTTCAATTTAACTGTTAGCTGGATCGTTGCTGAATAAACAGTCCAAAACATGTCGAATGTCAGTTATGCTCATGGAGAGGTCAAGTAAGCGCATTGTATTTTGTTCACCTTGAGAGGGTATATACAATTCACAGTACAAAACTCAATCTATAACAGTCTTAAAAATGCTTTTAATATCCCCTGGGTAACATGTCTGTACCCCATTTAACATTTAATTTCCATTTTCTGGTCACCTCTGCCCTTGCCCACTTCATAAATACAAAGAATACACATGCATACAAATTCTTTCTTGTCTCATTGTTCTACCTACATGTGCCTCTGTCGTTCACACAATCATCTGTATTCTCTCTCTTTCCTGTCACACCGATCAATTCACACTCGCAATCCCTAGAAAAAATTCTGCTCACACATTTCCCCCATTCTTCCCTCTTGCCGCTAATTCTTACTCATTTTCTGCTCCCAGCATCTTCCTTCGCTAAGCTAATTATTGGGAGATCACTCATTCTGCCTGACAGCCTCGCAAACGCTCCGCTCTCACCAACCATCTGCTCTGTCTTTCCGTCACGCAGACACATCACTCACGGTGCGTTCGCGTTCTCAGCGGCTCTGTGTTCTATTTTCTGCTTTTTCTGTTTGCACCTTTGTCTCTTTCCCTCTGTTCACACCCCGCACCTTGCTATCTATGCTAGCTGTAAACCCATGGCTCATTGGGAGATGGCAGTTAAATGCCATGGCAGGTTTAAGACCTGTTGGGGGGGTTGGGATTAATCCTTTGGATAGCAACCCAAATAATGAAAATTTAATTGTGCGGGCGTAATTAAATCAGAGATAGGGCGATTACAGCGCAAGCAATTAAAAGTAATAGCAAAAGTAATTCCTTATTCAATCAGTCCCGATTTACGAGGAAGTGCAATGGCTCTACGTGTCACCTTCCTGCAAGTCATGGGATTTACAAGGGCATAATATTTTAAGCCCCGATTGGTCGTCTTGACAGTTGTGCTAAATAGTGACTTACAGCCTTTGTGAAATGTTATGAATTTTATTGGCACCCTTCGACCCTTTCAGGGATCCGGAACCCACACTGAACCACGGTGCAGCAGGGGTTCTGAAGAGTCACTCACATCTTTCAGACAGCCCATGAAGTTATTGCTGACGGGGGATCCAGGCAGGTCAGCAGTATTAGGACTCCCTCCGATGTAAAAGAAGTCGTCGGAGCCCAGCATAGTGTAATCCTCCTGGGTGTAGCCAGTGGTGGTCAATATGCCATCCACTGATATGGTCACCTGGCATAGGCATGGCCCAAAAGAGACAGGCAAAAAAGAGAGAGGGGGGGGGGGGTAGATAAAGGGGCAGAATAGAGGATAAAATAAAGAATGAGGGGGGAAAAAACAATGAAGAAGTTGTATTAAACAGCAGCAATGTGTGGGGCGGTCCCTTGAGGCGTGATAGTTCTTTCTTTTTGGGTGCAGGTCAGAGAAGGGCATTGTCTCTCCAGAGTGCAGTTGCTGAGGTGGAGCCTAGGGCGGCGCTGCACTTGTTATGTTCACTAGCAATGGTGGAAGGAGTACTCTAAATATTTAGGCAAGTATAAAAGCAGAAGTAGGTATTTCCACTGTCTGAATCAATAACTTAAATGGTAGTTAAGTTATTTGTAAGAGTTAAATCTTTCAATGTACCCTTGTACACATCTGTGCTTAAAGTTTGATCACTAAGAAAACATAAAATATAAAGTAAAGGTTTACTGTCAGTCGGTCTAAATATATCAGAATATATCCTATAATGATGAGATCATTTCAAAGTTTATCCTAATTTAATAGCATTGAGCTGAGATAATAAGAATAAAAAAAATAATTAGTATGTTTACTACTGTTTAGATACTACCTAGGGATTTTTCTATACCTTTTTATACTATTACCATGGCTAAATGGCCACAATTTAAATACTTGATTAAACTGCTAATGTTATTTGGCTAATGAGGTTATATTATGGCGATGTTTGCCATTAGCACCACTACTATGTTGAAACATAGCACCCTGCCAAGCTGTGAGATTTGGAAGTGACTCTTCCAGTTAGTTCTCAATTTGTAGTCTAATCGTGTTGGCCTGGCATGGAGCAAAGCTTTCCAATCTTGGACTCAACGTCTGTTATCCAGCATTAATACTGTAGCAGACATTGAATATATAATGTTTTGCAGAAAGCCTCGTGCCCAACTATCTTGTTTGTGTTTAATTACTTTTGGCACACTAAATTACCATCCTAACAGGAATGGCATTCATTTTTAAACATATTCAATATTACCCATTGAATAAGGAATTATGTTTTGTGTACTCGGTACATAACACTCTCTTATGATTATTAAATATGTTGGACGAGTTCAGAAGATTTGCTGATTCAGTGGATATTAGTAAGCCCAATAAAGAAAATAACTTATTCAGCTCATATTATATATGTGTAGTATTTGCAATAAGTTTTAATAAATGTAGAACCAAGCAACTACACAAGCAACTGCACTCAACAGATCCAAACCTCACCTGAGCACTCAATTTGTCCCTTTCATTTACTGCCATTCTGTTATTTATTTACTTTTTAACTGATTCATTTTTTTACTTTTTTCCTGTACTTCCCTTCTAAGGAGGGCAACCCATTTTTATGTCTGCTATCACTACTTGGAAGGAAAAAGGGCTCAAATTGGCCTGGTATGACTGGAGTAATGACAAGAGGGGTGGTTGTGTTGCTTGTAGCGGGAGCATCTTTGGTTTGGTCTTGGGTCGCTTTCTCAGTGGGTGCATCGGACAGCCACTTTGCCAATCCCACGAGTAGAGACCTTAGGGGGCAGCCAGAGGGTACGGGATGGGGAAACTCTTGTGAATTTGATTCATAACAAGCTTTTATGTAGCTGACCAAAGCCATTTACCTCCTCTTGCGTAAGTGAGACTTCAAAGGGTATATTGTAAAAAACAACAATGTTTGGAGCTGTGTGAGGACTTTGGAATGCTGACTTGAATAATGTTGGACACTACCTGGATGAGGCCTGGTTTTGGGGGCTGGGTAGGGTTGGGGGGTCTCTTTTGACTGTCTGCTGGACTGTTATTGATAAAATGGGATAGTGGGGGCCTTGGCAAGGCTAGCCCACCAGTAAGCCAGCTCATTAGCAATATTAGCTAGTCATTAAATGACCAGCGTCGGCCAGCTGCCAGACACCTGTGAGGTTTCCAGCTGAAAGAGGGAAAATGAGACATTACCAACAATTTCTGACGCTCACTTACCCCTTCCATCACCTCCCCCTCCCTCCTTTTTGGCTCTTTGGACCTCACATCGTATTCCGATTTCCAGCACCCTCCGAGTTTACCATGCATGCATTACAGAAAAATGCCATCCCATAACACCCCATAACATTCAATTATTTACTTCCTTGGCGGGACTTTATGCCTCAACACAAAATAAATAATGCAGAGACAATCTGTCAACATAGAGTTTTAGTTTTAGAGTTTAGTCTACAGTTAGCTTGCCTTTACCTTAACAAGACAGACAAACAATGCTTAAAGTTACAAGTGCTTGCATCATTGCCTTCAAAATAGTAAGTATGATGAGATCACGGGTATATAGAATTCATAAATTTACACTAGAACCACAATCAACCAGACATTTAACAACATTCCACATTTGTAAACTATACACTGGCAGTATGTTAGCTTATTAAGGAATATCCTTAAAATTTAACAGGATACAGCATTGCATTTACTGTGCACTTATTGTGAAAACACAATACAGTACACTGTATAGGTTTCTTCAATTTATCCGTAGTGGATGTGTCCATAGTGCAGTATCTGTAGACTGTTGTAAAGGCTTTAACAACAATATAGACAAAACCTCCAGTTCTGTCCACAATGTGGACTCACTCAGAAAGACCACAGATCAAGGCTGTGTGCTGATGTGTGCCTAGACAGGGCTTTGTCATGTTCTGCGTTTATTCTGCCTTTCAGTAGATAGCACATGGGCAGACAGATCAAAACCACCCTCAGCCTTTTAGCTTGCTGATTCAATTCAAATAAATGAAACCCACAGCACTCAATTTTGTATTTTTTGAGAAACGAGTCTTAGTGTAGGCTGAATATATATTGTACATTGGTTTAATGACAGATAAAAGCTTTTACATTAAATTAAAGGTTAACTTGAGATCAATATATCTTGGCAAGCATTAAGAATTAAGAATCCAGAATAATTGTATTCTACTTGTGTATTATTAAGTCGTGGGAGCATAGGCGTAGATTTCGGGGGGACGCAGGGGATACGTCCCCCTCAATATTTAGAACACGTGCATTTGTCCCTCCCAATAAAAACATTATTTTAATGTGCTCCGTGACACGTCGGGGGTTACCGTCGCACCGCCCTGTCCATACGTCTTACAACCGCTTCTATGCGCACTGGTCCATAATACCACTTGCAATTATCGCCTGCTACAAGCTCTGCCACTGGGGGGACGCTAGACGTTGTCACTGGATCCAACCGATCAGTTCTGTGATTTCGACTGTCATTGCTTGTGTGTCGATTTAAACTTAGCTTAAGGTTTTTGTTTTCCAGAATTATTTAGGCTTTAACAAGGTCTCATTCTCTGATAGATTTGTTTTAATCGGTTATGGCCAAAATTTGTTGTATTCTTGTTTTAAGTCAGCGTCTAACATAGGTGAGATGTAGGCCTACAGGATTCCTAAAAATCATCCTAAAACACAAATATGTGTGATGTGTTTTGAACATGACCAGAAATCTTGCTGAAACACATGAGCTATTAAAGTCCAGGGGTTTATAAATTAATGGAAATTAATTATTTTAGGCCTACATGCACATTTAAAGTTGATCTACATGAGAACCTTTGAAAGCAATACTGTCTGAGAGCCTTACTGCATTACATTCCATTATATTTTGAATTGTCACCTGGTGCCTGAATTTTGTGTTTACCATTACAAGCAACATTTCCACCATAAATTGATGCATAAAAGGCACACATTATGCATAAAATTCACTAGAATGCAGGAAATGAATTGTTTGATTTCCTGGGAGAGGACCCACAGACTCCTGCTTAATGTTTCCCCCCCCAATGTTCACATGAAACCTACGCCCATGCGCGGGATATACTCACATGAACTTGCAGCTGTAATCAAGCAACATATTTTGAAGTGGGTTATTGATGAAAATTGCCCACTTTTACTTTTTTCCACTGTTTTCCTTCTCAGAAGAGAGCTTGAAAGCAAAGTGTGTATAAGTGATTATGCCGTACAGACAGGAAAGAGCAGGTTGTCCAGAGTGATATACTTAGGTAGAAATTTCAGAGAGAGAAAGAAAATGTCTACATCACACACAGAATCTCCACCAATAGTACTGGGGTTCATCAATCTGGAACGCAGCACATTAAAAGATCTGTGCGAAACCAAGTACAGGATTTTTCAATATGCCTCATTCAATTTTCTTAGGGCAGGATAAATTTGAATGTTTTCCATGTTGGATTTTATATACGAGGGCGGAGGAACAACAGTATGGGATTTTTTACCACTGCCAATCTGTCACAGCAAAATACACTCACCTAAAGGATTATTAGGAACACCTGTTCAATTTCTCATTAATGCAATTATCTAATCAACCATTCA
>JAOEHI010003219.1:0-10939 GCA_025447815.1 Percopsis transmontana
TTTTTTTTGCAACACAGTGTATAAATATCACTTGTGTATATAGATATATCTCAAACCAGAACACATATTTGTAGTGTCGCTGCATATTTTTCTGTACTGTATACAGCCCACCTTCGGTGCTGCTACTGCGTGCTTATTGTCCTTTGGAAACAGCATGCAGGGCGGCAGAAAAATAGGTCATTTTAACAAACAATGTCTGTTTTTCACCGGTACCCATAGTGAGGCTGTTTCGGGTTCATACTAGGATACAAACAGTTTGTTTGTTGTTTTTTGTCCTGCTCTGATGATGACAAGAGTGATTCATCCCTTTCCTGTAAAAGATGAGCTTGTAGCAGTTCACTGCTGGCTCTGACTAATGGTACCAGACGAGACAAATGTGATTTAAATTGGTTTCCGTGACAATTAGTTTTTGTTTATCTGGTTAAAATTTAGCAGCTGGTGTCAAAGAACAATATGAATGTTTCCTTCTGTATTCCTGACCATTTCTCTTCTCTTCATCAAACATTTTGCTCTCTTTTATGTGTCAGATGTTCGATATGTGTTTTGTTCAACTTTTGTGGTTCGTGGGAGTTTTTCCACATTTAATGAATGGCTGTTTTCTTTCCAACATTTCATTAAACGGGGTTAAGGCTCCTTCTGAGAATACGATAATCTAGTAATGAACCCGACAGTGTCAAGACATGGTTGTGATATATATATACTATTTTTGCATTTGCTCATACAATACGGCCCTGCGGTCTGGTGTTCACATGCACCAGCAGATTTAATCGGAACAGCTGTGTGACATGCACACGTCATGCATTTGTCTTCCTCCTGGGCTTGGTTCGGCACATCTCGTAATGTATCAGCTCAAGATGGACATCGATCATTTTCGGTCTATCCAGGCTTCATTAATTTTTGTTTGTTTGACTTGTTTTGAAAAGTTCCTTACATTTCTTACTTTGCTTCCGTCTAGTTGGTCCAGTTGAGCTTGAAAGCTGCCATTTTGAGAAACGTACGCATCTACGGCAAGACAGAGGACGCTGCCAGGAAGTAATAAGATTAATGGTTCACGTGGTAAATTTTTTTCTTTTAATCGTTTTAATGAAAAGGTTTAAACATCCCTCTGCAACCAATTGAACATTTTAATCGGTTTGGGCCTTTTTATTCTGATTGAGGTGTTTACATGGAGCATTTATAATCGGTTTGGGCTTTCAAACTATTATAATCTGAATATTATGCTCCATGTGAACACAGAGTCACGGTTTCCTACCTACGTCACCTGTAGCCAGCCTGTTATTTCATAATTTCTATTGTAGACCACCGTCAGTGACGCATTAGCGTTGTTTGTTATGAACAATAAACATGGATTACATATGATATGAATGATATAAATGAATACTGTGGGAAGAAAGCTATAAATTACAAAAAATTCCATCCCTTTAGTAGCTAACCAGCGTTGGGAACTGTACACTGGCAAATGTATCAAATTTACCTGTGTGTGTGTGTGTGTGTGTGTGTCTGTAACACACGCACGCACGCACGCATACGCGCACACACACACACACACACACACACACACACAGACAGACAGCAGCGTTGGGACTCCGCTGGCCCACAGGAAATGGAATGGACCTCAGTTAGAGTTGGAAGAAAGAGAAGGCATGTCTAGACAATGAACTGTCAAAGATACAAGCCAGCGGTGGGGCTGAAAAGGCTGTCTCACTTTTCAAGTTCATATCAAATTAATAACATTTCTGCAATGTGAACTTTTCCACTCTTTTTCTACTCATACGCATCCAAATGGCATATACTGTACATACAAACTGCACATCTCCTTGTGTAACTAATGGATTTTCTCTGCCGACCTGGAATGGCAGAGAGACAGATTCTGTGTTGGGACAGTGCTAAAAGTGGCCAGCCCCCAAGGGAAACAAATTTCCCTTTTCTGTATATCGTGGCAATGCCAGTTACAACGTGATAGTGAATTTGTTAAATGGTTACTAAAGGGTTCTTTAAGATAGAGTCTTCAGTAATGCTTTAATGGTCTACTGGATCTGTTGGATGGATCTATTTATTGGTGGCTTCAGTTCACTGGAAATAATGTAGTCCCTTATACGGCCAATGGATGGCAGGAATGCAGTTAGAAAACAATTAATAATTAATAATGTTCTTTAATGGGCATTGTTGTTGTTCGGAGTGGCTCCACTGGGTTTTGGGATTTTGGCGCAGGCTCATAGCTCTCTAGGTTCGACGACAGCCAACGTTTTCTTTCCGTTATTGGCCTTTCTATGCCCCCTTAGTATCTCGTGTTTTCCTATTTACACCCACTTCTCTCAGTTAATCCTTCAACCCAGAGCTCATTCATTATCTATCTTCTCCTCCACTCCCTCTTTGCCTCTCGCCTCCTCCATCTTGTCAACTCGTATTGATAACCAGCAGGTGTGCCACTATCGCTCCAGACCGCCTCACTGTGCTCGACAAATGCAGACTGCAGAACTAACACCTGGGAAATTCCATATCGGCAATTATAGCAGAGAGCTAACATCCCCTTGCTAAACCTGACAAATGAGCATTGCTTCTGGTTTTCCACACAGCGCTAGTTAATAGATATAGCTGACCCTGACGTTTTTTTCTACCCACAGCTGGGAATGATGCAGAATAGGGGATATGTACTTTTTCTTAAGCTTTTTACTCCTGTTACCAACGCTACCGCGAAGCTAATGATAATAGTCATTGTAATGAATCATCTTCATTTACATTTATTTATGTAGCACTTTTTTTTTTAATGTGGAACAAAATGCTTTTCGTCTAAAACATTGCTTAGTGGGCCTTTAAAATACAATACTGATATGGCCTGCCTGATTAGATCAGGGCGTTCCGCAATGCGGGAGGGGAAAATCTCAGCCATAAGCGCTCATTATTAAAGCTCAAATAGCGTACTGTGAGAATTGGATCAGCTGCTGGTATCTGTCACCACAACAATACTGATATGGCCTGCCTGGTCAAGTGAATGAGTCCCTTCTGTAAGCGTGGACATGTTGCTGTCAACACCGTAGTGAACATTAGAGAGGTCCCAGAGGGCATCATTAGTGCCTATACAACCTGCCTTCATCAGAACCTTACATCATACTATGTGAAAATGAGTGAGGAAAGCTACAGTATTCACCTTAACTGCACTCACTGTAAGTCGCTTTGGATAATAACGTCTGCTAAGCGGGGATGAAGTAAGTATTCTTATAATGTGAAAGTTTATATTTTCTCTGTATGACTACTGCATCATAGCCCTACCTCCCAGAGAATTTACGGTTTGCGTCAACACATAAAAAGGTACTTACAGTAGTTACTGTAAGGTGAAGCAGGTATTTTAGCTACTACGCGGCCCCAGAGTCATTTCAGTTTGAGGCCCCCGCTACGTTTGCTACGCAGTACAGAGTCGCTGCTGTGTGTAAATGGACTGCATTTACTGTGTAATGCACATACTGCCTTTCTAACACACCTCAGGGGTTCCTCAAAGCGCTGTAGGCCTACATCACTGCCTCACATTCACCCACTCACACACACAGGGTGGTGGCAGCCACGCAAGGTCCCGTTATTTCCTCCTTTAACCTTTGTCATCCCCTTCATCTACAGTAAAACAGATGTAGCAGTTTAAATAAACAGGCAACAGCTTCCAGTTGACAAAGTCAGCCATCTGGATCTGGAAGTGCAGGAATGTGGGTGTGCACATCTGAGGGTGCAAATTCAAAACTATTGTAGTCGTTGCTGCTGCATAGCTAAAACCAGAATTCAATTGAATCGTGTGATTTATAATTGATTTCAGCTTCCCCAAAAGTTGCATATTTGTGTGTATTTATTAGGTCGATACTATCTTCTCAATCTGCAGCAGATATGATTTTCGGAAAATGAATGTGTCGAAGTGCTGTTGATGTCATTTGATCACACACTGTCAGGGTTTGAGTTACTTGCGACCCAGGTGCAGACAAACGAAACAGAACCAGGAAAACAAAAGGGAGCCAGGCAAGGGCAAAAACTACAAAACAAAGAAGCTTACAACTCAAATAAAGTCCAGGAAACACAGACAGACAGGCAGACAGACAGACAGACAGACAGACAGACAGACAGACAGACAGATAGATAGATAGATAGATAGATAGATAGATAGATAGATAGATAGATGATTGGGGAACGTGACACAGGTGAGGGCGGTGATAGGGAAACGAGGGGAAGGACCATAAAAGGAAGGCCGGGCGGAGCAAGGGAGGGGCTGGGAGCAACACAGGGGAGCAAGGTAGACACACACCAGGGAAACATGGAATAGACAATGGGGAATACAGGAGACAAGAGAAAAACAAGCATGGACCAGGCGGGGTTGTGACACACACACATATACTGTACCACTGCGTGACTGACCACTAATTGTGTTGATAGTGGCAGCGGTGTGGAGTATTCCACACAAATCAAATTACCCACATTTAGTTAACAAAACAATTTCCGCACATGTTCGTTGAAGCAATACAAATAAAACTTCCTCAAAGTTCCCATAGCAACGACCACGACCTACAGGTCAGGCATGAAAGCGACAACGTGGTGCGTGGTGACGCCCAGAAAAGCTGTATATGCACGGTTGCAACAGTTGAGCACCAGTTTACAAACAGCTGCTACTTCCATCACATGCTGGGCCACCATTTATGATAGAACCGTCTCTGCAATTAGTTATTAGCTATCTTAAGATAAACAAAGATCAAGGCCTTTTTATTTACACTTCCAATTTGAATGAGATCCTCTGCAATTGGACTCGATCAGAACATACAGTACATTCTCTGCTAAAAACTAGAGGCCCTGTTCCCTGTAACCTATTTGGTTATTACATGCTTATTTAAGATGAAAGGCAGAGGGGCTGAGAATGAATGTGAACTTGTCTTGCGCTGGGGCTGGGTCTGCACATACCAGCCAGTGTTGTGATCGCCACAAAGCACAAGGCTAATGAGTGTCACATCCCTGGGTCCCACTGATCAAAGGAGAAGCGTAATGACCTTGAGGGATCAGTGCTTTGTGCACTGATACAGCGATGCTGTAACCCTCGTCTTGTGTAAAAGGGCAGAAAATGACACATTGTCTTAATAAGCGTTGTTGATGTTTTTTTATTTGTTTTATTTTCATGAAAACAGTCTGGGTCAATCAGTAAGGTCACGTAAAGAACAGATGGAAATTAAAACTGCCTGTATAATGTCTGGGAAGGTAATCATGCGTCATCTGTACGCTCAAACTGTCAGAGATTTCCTCTCTCAAATCTCCACAGATCTGTCGCTTGTGGCCATTCCTGCCCAATTGCTCTCTGGTAGAAAATTAATAAGTGCACTGGGTTACGGACAGACATTTTGAGGGAAGAAAAATGATTCCCTCCAATCGGTCACCGCAACATCTCTGCTTATTTGCATAAAGTGGAATCCCACGCCACTTTGTTTCGTTACCTAGCTCAACTCTCTCGTTGCTCGCTGCTGATAGCGCCATTCACAATCCATGTTAAAGTGGTTTTGTTTCGATCATCCGGAGCCTTTCCATCCCGATCTGAATCCACTATTGTATCTCAAATATTCCCTTAGACTTTCCTTATCAAGCCTAGCCCTCCTCCCTTGTTTATGTTAACCTCTCAATCAGTAGAAACACTGATCAATGGCTGGCCAGCCCAAACCATTAGGATCAGCCAGTAATGAAATCTAAAGTGAGTGTCCGCTAATCAATAACCGTTTAGATTCCTAATGATCTTATCAGAGCCTGGCAGTTCCTTAAAGTCATATTAAATATCACTGTGGCCAAGTAGAAATCACTTGAAGAAGAGGAAGTGTATTATTAGCCCAGAATATGAAGTGCTTTGACATTTATTCACAATGATTGGGCTGCTGGGTTTTATTTTTAAGATTGTGTCAAATGGCAAAGGGTGTTACTAATGTCTGGTCTCAGACGCCACATTAGAAAATGTATTCAACAGTGAAGCAATAAGTACTGAAGTCCTGGCAGACAAGCAAACAATAAATGTGAGGAGACAATTTGGTTGGGCTTTACAGTTTTTTACAATTGCTTTGACTCATTTGTCAATACAGCAACCCGATGTGCACAGCTATTAGCACAAAATAACAAAATGCAACTGTTTAGACACATTTTTTCATGCTAACATACAACATGCATAACTTTAAATCACCTCTTCCAATCCTAAACTTACCCTATCATGTCAAATGCTAACACTTATCTGGCAGAGTTCATAACATGTACATCACCTGGTACCAATTGGGGGTCATAAATGCAAATAGCTTTCTCTATGTACGCATGCAAGACAGCTTAATTGATAATTAGTTAATCACTACATAAAGCACTGAGGAAATAAGGCATTCTAAAAGTTACTTTTCTCTGTGCCTTGCCAATGAAAACATAAACCGTGATGTCTCTTTGGCCAAATGCAAAGCAGAGAATGGATCATTGAAGACATTACAGTAGCAGTAAATGCATGGTGCAGAATAGCTAATTAGAAGTAAGTAGAATTTTGTTTTGGTGAGTAGAATGTTCATAATTTTATGTATTATACTTTGTAATTCTCATTCAACAATGGCATGCCAGTCAAAACGTTCGCATTGACACAGTTGTTCATTGGGTAAATCCATGCATGCAAAATACTATGTACAATGAGCATTGTGTTTGTAGCAAAGAGAAGCCACCATGATGAATGAGAGGTGGTGAGGGTGAGGCCCGACATACCAAATTATGTGGTGATTTGGGATCGAAGAAGAGTTGAAGAGTTCAATTGAAGAGTTCTTTTCGGCATGGAGGTGGAAGGTGTGTGATTGCTAGCCCCGTAGCTAGTTATCTTTACTGGATGCGATGAATGCTGGTTGTGAGGACATCACAGTTGAGGACTGCTGAGGAGGTTTGTCCCTCTGTGCCATCAGCTGTGATGTTGATGAAGTGCTGTGCCCTAACAGGGATAAATACTATAATAAATGTGTTTTGTTCTCATATTTGTTCTCATTGACAGCAACACATGCATTAATACAATCATTGTGCGACTTCCTGTGCTATGTCCTTCAAGACAAACCCTTTCTCCTTACTCAAAGGTGCATAGAGCCCTACAGAAAATAATATGAATTGCTATAGCAATCATCTTTCAGATGTTTGACTGTATGGCTTTTAGTTTTGATTAATATAACTGCCTTCAAGCAATTATTTCTTGACAGATTCACTTATTGCCCTTAAGTTGTTCTCTGATAGATAAAGACATGACTTTGTGATACGTAGGAGCATTATCGGGCTGTTTTCTGACTGCGTTCTGACTTGAGTTTGGTGAAAGCTTAATGATGGATGAAGTAAACAAATTCTTGCCGGGATTGTGGTTAAGAGTGACCTCAATTTGTAAATGTTGTTTCAGGGAACAGCATGTGACCTTGCTAATTTTTAAGGTCTAAGAATAGAAGTGAGAATGTGAAAACAAGAGGTGGAATGTGTGTGGTTATGATGGAGGTGTTAAGGCTAATTTATGCTCCCTTTATGTACATAAATAAATATGCGTCCGTTTAAACCAATATAACCGTCACTGCCCACATACTTCCATGCGTTCTTTATGTTGGCATGGATGTTGAGCAATACATCCACTAGAGGGCAGCTCAGAGTCAAACATGTCTGACAACAACAAACATGGCGGCGGTGGAGGAGGTCGTAAGAATGTACCTTTAAAAAAAAAGAAGCAATAGCGGAGGCGGGGCCGGTTCTAGAACCCTCTGACAGAGTGGGCAGGCAGACATGTTAGTTGGGCAACTCTACTCCCTTCATTTACAGTAGTTTGTGGAACAATACTGACTGCGCTAAGCTCTGCCCCCTTTTCCAATGTTCCTTGTGTTCAGTGTGTGATTTGAGTTGCATTTAAGTTCCATAATTGTATTTGTATATGTTGGCCTTATTAGTACCAGTGTGTTGGGGTACAGTAAGTGCGTTATTGTTTTTACAGTAATTGTGTTACTGTTAGGACACCATTACCCACCTTGAACAACCTGTCCTGTGAAGGCACATCATGAGCTAGACAGTGGAAATCATGGAGTGGTGTTTCGATGGAAAGATGTGCTAAGTAGAGGGGCAAGTTAGCCAATACAACAATTCAGTCTAACCCCACACCCTGCTGGCATAAACCAGGTAGCATTAGCCCATCCTCATCACCATCATCCCAGGTACTGACCGTGGAGATTGGCGCGAAAGCCAAGACTGCACGAAAGTCCCAACTGAAGCATCCGGGCCGTCTCCAGGGGGGTAGTAGCGTTTCAGCGTTTGGATGGAGGTAGAGCGGTTGGCACTCACCTCTGACTGTGTGATAAATGATGTCCAGTTTTCAGTTACTTCCTGAATCCTTGTTTTTGAATTCCTCTCAAAATAATTATTTCAGAAGACTGTAAGATCAAAGTGTTCCTTGTGTTTGCGAGTGTTTGGTTTGGTTGTATGTGTGTGACAGAGTACAATAAAATCGATTTCGGTAAAACAAAGTATGGAGATATATTCCGGATTGATTTATTGTGGTCCAAAACGTCAATAATCCTGCCCTCCAAACTGTGGGCGTTCACTGCAGCGTTTATGGGTTGTGAAGACAAACAGGATTAAGCCAAATTCTTTCTTCAATTGTTTGTGCTGTTGTTGGTTCTGTTTTATGTGAGTTTATATCAATCGAAACTCCTTCCTTCTTTGCTATTTCCTATTCAGGCGAAGTGTTGCGATATACAGCCAAAACCATTCCGAAACTTACTGTATATAATTCTAAACAAAAGAAAGCAACGCAACGGTTTCTATCTATTTTTGTTTAACTGAAGGCTTGGTTATAAAGAGGTCACAAACTCCAAAATAGTTCATTAACCAACAGGTGGTTTCAACAGCCATTTGTTATTATTTTGATTATTCTGAAGCATACAGTATTTGCATGACATCTGAGAGGTTGAAATGCAGTTTGTTGCACCCTCTTATGGACCGTGAAATTCCCAAGGGTCAGAAGCCCAAATGTCTGAGAACTGAATCGAAAAAAAGGCCTGTTCACTATTTAGTTATTTAAAAACCAACTAGACTGACGTCCTGTGAACAAAAACCCACCCTCCTAAGATGATATGTTCATGATTTACATGTTCTGTTTTGATGCAGGAAAATTAATCTTAACAACAGAGGAGAAACATTTTCCTTTCCAGAGTCTAAGTTCCTCCTAAAGCAGTGTGCATCATCTGCAGTAAGCACTGCTGCGTATCATTGCAGACTAGGTTGGCTGTGTCTTTGGCATTTTTCACAATCCAGTGTGAGTGTGAGACGAGACCTATTCCCCGTCTGATTCCATTAAATTCTCATTACACCCCCGTCAGCTATCAGTAAATCAAATGCCCAGAGGAAAAAATGTGTTCTCTGTAGCGATCCCTCTCGGTGTCCCCCAGATTTAATCAGATGTGTACAGATCTCCAGCAGGTAGGATTCGTTTTTGAGGTTGCATTTTTTCCACCTTTCTTGCTCTTTCCCCAAAGTTCCCTGCTGCACCTTTAAGAGTCTGAGGCATCGACTCATGACTCACTGCAACACTCAAAGTTGACGATGAGGCAGAATTTGATGTAATGTCCATCAAAGGTAAATATGTAGGCAGTCAGACAGACTAGAATATAAAAAAATATAATTTACCTCTGGAAAGTAGCTTCACTTAAGCCAATGAGTATCAATTTTTGGTATATTACAGATGAATGGTCCAACTCAAGTAGGAACTTCTTTTGCATCAGGAGAACAAGGAAAATGAGAAAATTGCAGATCTAATTTTGACTTCTTCAAGTCTTTCAGCTGTTCTCTCAACTCTGTACTCTCTCTCTCTCTCACTCACACATACACATACTGTAACCTGAATCTGTAAGTCCCTTAAATACGGGTAACATGTGTATCCCTTTATTTTCTGGATCTCTGTTGATGTTTTTATGTGTTTGCAGCACGAGAAGCACTGCAGTTAGAGTGTGACTTTAGGTGGATTAAATTTAGTTCCGGTGAAATTTTTGAAACAGCGTAAAAAGAGTTTGATGTTTGAAAATGTATTTTCCGAACCTCAAAACAGCAGCAAAGGATGTCACACACACACACACACAAGGACATCTCTTTTGCTTATGAAAACATATGTTCCATTTATTGTCATGTAAACAAATACAATATTGTAATGTTATCCAGCATTATAGCATGCGCCACACACAAACACATCAAACCATACCACTAGCTTACCTGGAAGAAAGCCCAAAACACAGTACAGCACTAATGCACTGCCGTCTGTATAGAGGCACTTAACTTATACTTCATCATTTTCGCTGACACGGATGATGGAACACTTTTATTAGAGTCCCTTTTACAATAGCCTACCTTCCCAAGGACAACAGAGGAGAAAGGCATGCCATTATCAATTTAATGGCTAAAGAATGACATTCAGTCTCTGAACTGTCGAGTGGCACAATGAAGAAACCCCTGTACACCCGGCCCTCAGCTATGTTAAACAGCTAGCAACAGTATCATTATGACCACGTAGCCATGCCAGGGCCTTTTGCATTCTCTCTGAAGGGTAATTCTTACCCTTGGCTTGAAGGACAGAACATTCACCGGTGTTCCTCGGAGACTGGCACTCATCTAATCGTACACTTAATCGAATCAAGATACAAATGAAATTCCTCTGTGGATTCACCATTGGTTCCAGGTGTGCTCTGCACCAGGAATGCTCCTGGGTTTCCAAGGAACCGAGAGCTCCTCAAACGGTCGAAACGATGTCGCCGTGATGAATCTGCTTCTGGAAAGCCGGTGAGGGTTTGCAGGGAGTGCCGGCAACAGGAGGAATTATCGCAAGTTATCCATACGCGGGGGGGGGGGGGGGGGGGGGGGGGGGGGGGCGGGGGGGGGGGGGGGGGGGGGGGGGGGGGGGGGGGGGGGGGGG
>JAOEHI010003220.1:0-10938 GCA_025447815.1 Percopsis transmontana
ACAAAAATATTTTTTTTTTTTTTTTTTTCCCCACACCCCCCCCCCCCCCCCCCCCCCCCCCCCCCCCCCCCCCAAAACCTCCAGTGACGTATTTTTTAAAAACTTGCTTCTAACGTGTCTACAACACTGATCGATGTCTCTACTGGCAGTATGTGTTCCCGAGTTACGTCCACTAAAATCAGATTGTTGTAGCAATTCAATTTAACACTCCATATCTTAAATATGTTAGCGGTTGCTCTTGTTCTATTGTTAGCGAGTGTTGGCTCGTGGTGTAAATGTAAAGCCCGTGTACCAGTCTCGGCACAAAGCTACTTCCTGTTTACTCCTGCGCTCCCTGGAGCCTCCTGTACAGCCAGACATCAGCGGCCTCGGAGAAGCAGTAATTGAATAGATCTAAGAGCCTACAAGCAGCAACGTAACACGTTAGCCATGCTCCGCCTTGAATGACACACGGCCATATTACTTCTTTCATACACCCACATGCGCTTGGTTCTTTTTCCTCCTCCTCCTCCTCCTCCTCCACCGTTCTCCTCCCAGAGTGTTTGGCTGCATGGCTAACGTCTCCCCCGCATGTTGGAACCGCCCGGTTATTGTGCCCCCAGAACGCGGCTAAAATCTGCTCCTGCCCAAACCAGATGGCTGCCTTCACAGAGCGCTCTGCCGCCCCCCCCCGCCATATGACGTTCACAAGTCTGGGAGCCGTCTCCACGAGTGCAAACTCCCCCCCCCCCAAAAAAAAGAACACTGTGGCTCTGCATTTGGAAGGCTAACCATGGCTGCTAGCCAAGTCCCCATAGCACAAAGTGAATTCTTTTTTTTCTATCTATCTATCTATCTATCATTCTATATCCAGTCCTGAGTGTTGAAGGCTTTGCGTGTTTCAGAGGAGCCAGTGTGTTCTCTGTTGTAGGGCCGGCGGCGGAGCCTGGCGAGCGGGCCAGTTCCACGCAGGCCCTTTGCTGGTGTAAATTTATTCACTGTGAAACCCAACAGGATTTCTCACAGCAGGCTTGTGAGTGGCTCCGCGGCAGGGCCCACGCGGCAAGGGCCCGCACGCCGGCCAAACTGCCCAGAAGGGGCCAATCAGAAACTGTCCAGGCTTGTTGTGGCTTTTGTCCCAATGTGAAAGGAGAACTTGTCAAAAGGCGGTTGACACGGCAAGGCAGCGCAGACTGTAGCTGGGAGTCATCATGGCAAACTTTTAGTTCAGACTTACCGGAGGATCTGCTGTCTGACCCTGGTTCTGGCCCTGGTTCTGACCTCCTTGGTGTCTCCTCCCCGCAGTACTGGCGCCAGGTGTACCTGGTGACGGTTCTGGCCATGATCCTGGCCGTGTTCTTCGCCCAGATCCACCCGCACTACCTCAGCAAGCAGTGGCAGAAGCTGCGCTCGCTCATCTTCTGCTCGGTGGCCAGTTACGGCGTCATCCCCACCGTGCACTGGGTGTGGCTCACCGGAGGCTTCTCCTCGCCGCTGGTGCAGGTCAGAGGTCAACCACACATGCCGCCATGCACGCCCGCATGTGGGCGTGGCTGTCTAGACATCATTTGTTTTTAATGAAATGATGTTTGAGTGACTGATGTTGTGCTCTCTCTCTCTCAGGCGTTCCTGCCTCAGGTTCTGGGAATGTACTTCCTGGCTGCAGTAGCCTTCGTCTTCTACGTCTCCCAAGTCCCAGAGCGTTACTTCCCAGGTATGGTCGGTCACATTAGGTATACTTGACCTCTGCCACAAGGGTGCGTGTCTAGCTAACCCCCACCTGCGCCTTTAATGCCTCAGGTGTACTCCCTGTAAGTCACCTGGTCTACTAAATGACCTCCTTGTTATTTATAAGATCAAATGATGTGTTCTGGTCAATCAGTTCCTCTGTAGTCTGTTTGCGCTAGTCCACCTGGGTAACCGGTGACAGGTAATGTCCCCTCCTTGACCTTGTCTTGTGGGTCCTCCAGGTCAGCTGAACTACCTGGGCGCCAGCCACCAGGTGTGGCATGTTCTCCTGGTGCTCATGTTCTACTGGTGGCATCAGTCTACCAGCTTCCTCATGGCCTACAGGCACAGCCAGCCCTGCCCCGCCTAGTACGACGGCCTGCACAGCGGGCGTGGAACCCACAACCCACCAGGGCACGAGGAGGGATTGTTCCGCAGGCCGGTCAGTGGAGGTCACCCTGCATTATTGGCTCTGTTAAGCCACTGTGGTTCCAGGGTGATGTAGCTCTTGTTAAGCGCCATGGTGCTTGGTGTAGCATTGGCCAGCGTTCATAGCTAGTGAATGAACATCAAACGTTGTTATTTTTTTTTAAGGACACCTTCATCTCTAGAGGATGGCTACCTCCAGAAGTGGCTGCTAGAGTAAAGATGACTTACTAGGCCCGGTCACAAACCTTTTTTAGAGGCAGACATTAGCAAATCCACCATGTGAGAGAAATATTTTTATTTTTGCCCCCGATTTCAATGGCATTTAGAAATACTACTTTTTTTTTTTTTTAAGTAGGCCTTGTTCATTCTCGTTCTGTTTGACAAGGCCTCTTAAAACAAGTTTATCTACTCTACCAAACCCCTTGAATTAGTGTTGTGGGAGACTTGAGCAGCAACGACTGTTGACACTTCTGCAAGTGCCTGCTTACTGTTAAATGAACTTCAAGTTGATCCGAAGTCTGCATGAGGCCTCATCAGTTCATTCTTTTTCTTTTCTTTGGGTGAGTAGCTCTCAACCTTGGTTTGTTGCAAGACCTCATGGATTGTTTTTAAAAATTATGTACAAATGTTTTTGACACTTATGAAAAGAAGTATTTTTTTGTGAATTTGAAATACATTTTTGTATCGAATTCAAAGTACTACAATAACACGTAGCAGTCGTGAGCCATTGGCGAAGCCGCAGAACTGAAAGTGTGGCGACGACATGCTTTCGCACAGAGGCAGGTGTTTCACTACTGTTAAAGCTATTCAGTGAGCCCATTGCTTGGTCTTGTTTTTAAATGAGCAGTTTAGTTTAGACCAAAGACGTGTAGACCTACTGTTGTGGTATAAAGTCTCTTTTCCATCTGATCTTGTTGGTCACTAAAGCTTAACATGTACAGTAATGTATTTCTAACTAGACAAATGTGTTCTCTATGGAAATAGTCAAAGGATGGAATTTCTGTTAATTCCTCGACTATGTAGCTTCCATAACTTTTTTTAAATATAAGCTTTCACACTGTATAGTGCAAACTGACCCATTTTTAGACCCCCCCCCCAAAAAAACTGTTCTAGCAGTGTTTTAATCCTTCAGTTTAAATGTCTGTTTTTATAAAAGACAAGACCAAGAGTATTGTAACCGATTTGCTGTTGCAATATTTAGCAAAAGAAAAAGTGCATTACAAAAGGAATTTTACCATCTCACTGCCCTAATGTAGTAAATGCCTTAGACAGTGAATTACCGTAGCACTTTACTTCAGTAGTACTTTGACAGCCTTGGCTAAGAAGAATCTACTTATGATCTAAAGTGTACAATCTGCAGTACTTCTTGAGCCCAGTAGAGCGATGTGCAATGTTAGGTCAACTGTTTAAGTTTGGTTATAAAACGAACAAATCTAATGAGGATGATGATTGGGGGCAGGACAGTCTAGGTGTTAAGACTCCCAGCCGGAAGGTCGTGGGTTCGAGCCCCGGAGTTGGCCTACCTGCGCCATGTAATAGCACCATGTAATTGTAATGATCACTGTTTTTACAAAAGTTAAATGTTTTTTTTTTTCTTCTCGCTAGCAGTCATTGTATTTAAAGTTTGATCATTGAGTTTGTAGGTTGGACTGAAACTCTTTAGGGTTATTTAATGTCTTAACTTTATGTAATCAACTATATGGTGTTATGGTCTCAGTGTTTGAGCTACTTGGTTGATGTAATATTCACCCTTTATGTGCGCAGTATTTTGAATTAGGGCAAACAAGTCATTTGTTTGACTGTATGTTGGTTATGACATGAAAGACAATTGTGAAAGCTTGTTCTGAGTAAAGTAATCCTGCATCTACAACAAATTCTGTGGTGTTGACAGCCTGAATAAAAATGAAACTATTCTTTATTGCATCAGACAGCAGTGTATAGCATGATAAATAAAAATGATTTATCTTTTTTATTTTTTTTTAAAAAGGGTTCACTCAAATGATTCCCTTTTGAAAACACCGCAACCAGCAGTTTTAGTAACTGTAGCACTTAATGCCATAGAGCTACACAGCTGAGGAAAGACTGGAAGAATTACAGTGAACAGTGCATTCATCTGGATTTCAGATTTTATCCCTTTATGAAAAGACAATTAACTCACTTCCAGCCCATCTTTATCCAAAGCCTAAATCATTCTTTTGGGAGTGCGTTTGTTTCACAGGTATCACAGTACATTTAAAGCCTATCAGTCTAGAATTCATGTCGCTACTGGATTTTATGCCTTCATTTTGGAAAGATGTGGTGGAGTTATGGTTAACAGTTCTTACACACAGGCTTTCTGCTAGAAAAAAAAAACAGTTATGAGTTTAGTGAATCCCTTCTAAAGGTGTAATGCAACACATAGCGCAGCAACAAACTGTCAAGGCTATCGTTACAGTATGCATAGAGAGAGGTCTAATTAAAGTGGTTAAGGAGGACTTCAAAACAATTTCACTGACACAAAATGGCAACATTGGCCACACGTGTCCGAGGTACTGTGGAGCAAGGCAGAGCCATGCTCAGGTAAGGCTTTACGGTGCTAAAAATATCTTACTAGTAGTTGGTAGATTAGAAGGCAGGCAACTACAAACATGTTTTTCTTCTTGCGGAAAGTAAAGCAGTCAAACATCGAGCAAGCTTTTAATCACAGTACTATCTTAAGAGGATCTCCTCTTTTCATAACCTCCCGCTCTTTAAGCGTTGCTATGCAGCATAAAAGGCTTCTCAGCAAAGTGACAGGTGAAAGATATGCGTACGGAGCATGGAATAAACGCCCGTATTTCACAGGTTTTGAAGGTGCGTCATTCTTTTTTTTGTCACTTAAGTTTTCTTTAAAATCAACAGGAGAATGGTTAGCATCTCTGACGTTTGGTTGAAACTAAAATACACCTGTCGAACCAAGAGGCCGGAGACTGCTTCGACTGGCCATTCAGGCGATGATTGGCAGAATGTCCTGAAGTGAAGACCAAACGAGAGAGTCACTGCTTTGAAGGAAAAGGAGCGGCGCCAAAGGGATCCAGCTCCACCGGTTGTGGGGGCGGCTGCTGAGGTCCGTCTGGGACTACGAGTTCTGTGAAGGGTACCGCCCCAAAGTCGTCCATGGTGTCGCTTTCTCCCAGGGCACCGTGGAGCTGGCCGGCCCAGGGCCGGCTGCTGGCCAAGCCCGCGTCGCTCTTGCTTTCGGCAAGGCCCGGATACTGGCCGTGTCTGTTGCCGTCTTGAGGATAGAAGGGCTTTGCCCCGAAGGGGTCCAAGAGGGCCTCGTCCACCGGCAGAGAAGGTCCTTTGTCCATGCCGTCGCCCATGGTGACGTCGACGCTGATGTTCTCCTTGGAGTCAGAGGTGCTGAGAAACTCATTGCTACTCTGCGAGTCCCTGCGGCCAATCTTCTTGCATCTGCGCACCCGCTCGGGGGTGCGGAAGGTGGGCTTGTTGGTCTTGCGACCCCCCGTCGGCGTACCGTGGTGGCGCTTCCCGTTGGTGCCGCCGGCGCCGGCCTCCTGCTTCGTTTTCCTCTGACGGGACGTCAGCTTCTGGAGGCTGCGCTGCTTCAGCCTCTGCTGCTGCGGACTGGACTCGTCGCACGAGGGCCTGAAGAAGTCCTCCACGCTCCTGGAGGTGGTCGGGGGCGGGCCGGTGGGGGCAGGGTGGAAGGGAGAGAAGCCGAACACGTCGATGCCGTCGGGGGAAATGGGCGGCGTCTGGCCAATAGGCACGTCGCTGCTACTGCTACTGCTGCCGCCGCCGCCTTTGCCCGACCTGGAGAGGTTCCTGGTGAAGGGCGCTTTGGTAAACACGTCAAACTCGTCGAAGGCCTGCTGTTCGTGACTGACTTGTCTAAAAGGCGCTTTGGCGAAGATGTCTGTGCTCTCGGAGGGCCCAGAAGCTAGCGCCCCTCCGAGGAATGGAACTGCCCCGAATACGTCTACGGCCTTGTCGGAGGAAGAGACTCTCCTGCCCCCGCTGGGCGAGGCAGGGGGGGTGATCAGAGTCATGCCAGGATCCGGGGGGCGCCTCCTGACAACGGCAGCAGCCGCCGCCACCACTTTGGGGGCCAGCAGCTTCCTGGAGTGGCTCTTGGTCCTGCCGGGATCGCCGTCCGAGTCAGAGCTGTGCTTGTCGTCATCGTCTTCTGCCTCTTCCTCGGAGTCCATGAGCAGGGGCCTCTGCCCCAGGGTTTCCGGCTCCATGCTGCCGCTGAACTCGCCCTGCTCGCTGTTCGGACCTCCGTCTTCCTCAGGCTCTTCTTCCTCTGGCTCATCTTCCTCGCTGCTTGTCGGAGAAGGCGGGTCTGACTCAAAGTCGCTCTCAGAGTCCTCGCCTGGCCTGCAGCCCGGCGGGCCGCTCACGTTGTTCTTTCTGCCCGGCTTTGGCTCCTTGGCTGGCGCCGTCTGGAGCTCCTCGGGGGCGCTGGGGGCGACCGGGTCTGGATCACCAGCGTCCACGCTAGAACCCTCTGGCTTCGTGGCGTTGGCGCCTGCAGGAACAAGTTGGAAATGCAACGTTATGAGAAAGCACTCACAATGTGTTCACTACATTCTGCAATGCGTAAACGGGACAATCCCAAATGAAGTGGAACAGCAACGGGTGAGAAAGATTCTGATAGCAAACGTCTAATAATAGATAATAAATGATTACTAGTAAAAAAGACACTTTACTTGACCGATGTTTGGATTCCACAAGAGCCATTCTTCAGACTTCTTAGTTTATAAGCAAAAGGGAATCATAAAAGTTTGTTCAATATCAAAGCAGAAGGCAGGAAGAAGACTTGTGGATGGAAAGCTGCTCATTTCACAGTACAAACAGAGGGCTTAGGAGCCCAGAATCAAGATTTTTTAAAAATCATATCTCCCTAAATGTTTAAGGTTTGCCTAAAGGTCACTGTAGAAAAGTACAAATTCACTCACAACTATTTTTCATTATTACTGCTGAGGATTCTTCAGAGAAGTATAGATTTATGCGTTTGATGAAAGCGCTACACTGGCGCAAGCTGCATTACTTTGAACGTGTCCAAAAGATTTGCATGACAGTAATGTTCAAGCTAGGCTAATTGGGAACTGGAATGTCTCCAACATTTCTGGAGAATCAAACATATTTATGCTAAATCATTGTGCTGTGTGATCCTTTTTTTTTTGTTCCCCGTCGGTGGAACCACTCCAGTACAAAGCAGAGCAGAACCCCCTGCTGTGCCCAGGAAGAAGAAGAAAAAAAAAATCTGTTGGCATCTGAAATGAAATAGCCAAGGCACACAGACAGATTGGCTTAAAACCTTGCTCTATAAAAAGGGAGGGGGGAGGGCAATGAATGAAGGAAACTCTGCAACAGATTTAAAAAAAAAAAAAGTTGTGTAGACCAGATTACATTAAGTAATCTCCACCTTTGGTTTACTAAAAAAAAAAACAAAAAAAAAACATAAAAAACAGCTTAACTTGTATAAGATGATCTCAGCCTGGTGAACAAATTGGTCCATGTTCTTTTGGAGGCATGTCCACGGGATTACACGACACAACAGGCCATTTAAAAACTATGACAATAAGTCCGAACATGTAGGTACATTGGTACAGGCCGGATAAATGCCAGACCCTGATGCACATCTCAGATGTAACATACCGCACTCGTAATAATGAACTGTAGGACCTAAATGAATATAGCGAGTGTGCGTGGCATCTTGCCATGCCGTAATCTGTAGGAGAAAGACTGACAAGTGTTTGTTCTAGTCATTTTACTCTTGTGAATTTGTGAAATCAGCTTTTGCGTCCACCACCACCCGGCACCCTGGCCTGCAGCGGTGAGCAGCATACCTAGGCGTGTCGTTTTAAAGCAGAGAATCCTGCCCTACAAACCTGCCTGCCACGCTCACGTCTCAACGATGCTACACCTCCTTCTAATGCTCTTAGGAAGGACCGACATGAACCTGCCGTCCCCCACGGACACAGGCATACGGTGGTCTGCGTTTAATAAGCAAATGACAGGGTCAGATGTTGGAGGATTACTGACAAATCACTTCATCCCAAAATGAGTATTCAGGAAGACTGTATTAATAGAGCAGAGGGGGCATCAGGGGATCAAAGAAATAGTATCTAATCCTTTAAAGTTTCATATTAAAAACAAGTCCTATTTGTTTGTAGTTGACAAAGCTTTCGGTTGGTTACTTGGTACATTTTCAGGCAGAGGACTTTACTAAGATGATAGTTTAAAATCTCTCTTGGCATTTCTCAGAAAATATATTAAATTACTTTTACTAGAATTTTGTGAAGGACCAAACAAAGGTTTTTGGACTTCTCCCAAATTGCAATTTGCAAAAGGAAAATTATATCAAAACCAGTATTATTAGAGGTAATCCCATTCTTCACATTTAGACCAAGTCAGAAAAAGGTTACATGAGCCAAATGAGGAGAAGCCAAGATCCCACCTGCCTCCTCCATCATTAGAGACAGGAGACGCGTACAGATCAAGGGACAGTTTGGAGCCGCTTGGCATGCACGCCCGACTTCATTGGCTGGGTTAGAGAGAGCCAGGCAGAGCCGAGGTTGTAAAACAAAAGGATTTTTGCAACGCAGGTTTCAACCACAAGGGGAAGTTTGGACACAAACCGCCAAGTGTGCCTAAAATACCCCCAGTCAGAAGTCAGTTTCACGTTTGGATCACACCTGCATCTACGTTGGTTTGTTCATCTTTGTTAAAATACCCCGGGAACATTGAGTATGCACACAGACAGCCATGTTAATAGCACGAACATCTTGCTCATGTGTTGCAGTGGTGGGAAGGCTATACACAAGCCAACAAAATACACATCTCCGCTCCCTTACGTGCAGTTCAGTGAGCCATAAAAAAAGAAACCAAAAATGCTTTTGAATATTTTCGTTTTATTTATCAGTAACATTCTATTAAGAGGTACATTCACACTCACAGTATGATACAAGACCATTTACACAGTAGGCTTGCCAAAACACATCATAAGACAACTTATTCCTCTAAAAAGGTTGCGTACTTTCTGTATGAGAGGTACCAGTCAAGTCTGATATCTACAACTAAAAAAAAAAAAAACAAAAAAAAGGGTTTTAAAACTTGATAGCTGTGACATTCAACTGACACTTCTATTGAACATCAGTGTTTAGAAAAGGTAAAAGAAAAGCTCCCAAAGACTTAGTGCTGTAGCGTAGCGGTACAACTGAATACACACATTCCTCTCGCCAAGAACAAAAATATTGCAAATGTCAACAGTACAAAATATTCAAAACTTATATTTGAAAACAAATTACATGGTCTAGACCATCCTATAAATGCTGCACTAATATTTTACACTTCCTTGCACTCTTTTTAAAATAAAGTGCAATAAATGGCTCTGAACGTCCTGTTCAACTTGTTAAGATTTATTTTTCATGATTAAAACAACAAAAAACAATAAAAATAATAAAAAACACGTTCCCAACGATATCCACCAATACACTGCATGAACAAGATGCTCTGGCTATGGCCATCTCACTAAATGCTAATGAACAAGACATAACAAATAAAAGAAAAAGGATAAAAATGACTTCTCTATAAAGTTCTAAAGACAAAAATGATGCATGATGCGGTTCTTTAGTGGAAGGTGAAACGTTTCCCCGTGTTCACTCTCGACTTACCTGGGAGAAATAAAAATGTAAAACAAAAAAAGCTTTGGCCACACGACGCGCAGACAACACCAAGCAGCGTGAGCTGAAAAGCATGCAGCCCCTTAGGATTGTACGGTGCCTATACATGGTGTTAGTTTGTTCTCGTTTGTCCACCGAGTGGAAAGTTATTACGATCACATCGTGCAGTTCTTCCTGCATACATTTGGCTGACTCCATGTTTAGTGCCACTGGCCCTAAACATGTTGTGATGTCACAAGCATAGCTGGGAGTGCCAGATCATGTTTGCCATAGCACGTACGGCGGAGTGATGTTAAGGCCACAGCGTCTGGCCGTAACTTAGCGTCCTAGATTGGAGCATCAGGAATTGTTGCTGTGCTGCCAATTTACAATAAACAAAACGATTGGCCATCTTGCGCGAATACGCCATACAAGGCACTTGTATGGCGGGACTGAAACGAATGAGCAATTACTTCCAACGAAAAACTGAACGGTAAAAATGCTATTATTAAAGCTAAGCTAAACCACACATCCATGCTTCGGTCAAATGGTCAGTTGGAACTAGCCAATGGACTTCCAGTGAAAGCGGGACATGTAGTAACCACAGTAACAGTAATGTGATTATCTGATGACAGGCCGCTTCACCTAATAGTGACCGTGTACACAAATAAAACAATATATTGCGCAACAAACACACACACAATATAATGAAAAATTAATTGGCAATAAATGTGGACCTATCAAAAATGTTAAATAATGTCATCATGCCAGTCTTATGGAATGACCCAACACAGAGGACTTGATTGTGGATATGAAAGTCCTTCCAAACACTTCAGTTTTGGTTATTTGTATCAACATTTTTGGTTCCTCTGCTCAATTTTAACTCTTAAAATGACCGTACACGATGGAAATATTGCCACACTTAAAATTAAGTGCCGGTTGGGTTGCATTACATCATCTACGCTAGGCTATACTGTAGCTACCATAGCGGCTTCACGCCCGTCTATAAAGACGCAACTGATGGCTTCATTTACAAAACAGACAAAAACAACAAACAAACAAAAAAAAGACATTCTTAAGCTCTGCTTCCCTATAAAATATTTAAGCGTTTCAACAAACATACTGGTAGTTGTTGTATATGTATGTATAT
>JAOEHI010003221.1:0-10938 GCA_025447815.1 Percopsis transmontana
CCGATAATACTAATACTATCTGTAATAAACAAAATACCTGCCCCCCCCCCAGCCCCCCCCCCCCCTCTCTCTCTCTCTCTCTCTCTCTCTCTCTCTCTTTCTCTCTCTCTCTCTTTCTGTCCCTCTCTTCTATAGGACAGCAGTTCAAGAGAACATCGTTTTGCAGGTCATCTGCTGTGTGTGTGTGTGTGCACGCGTGCACAAATCAAGGTGGGTAAAATTTAAACAATTCCTCTTTTTATGCTAGCCGTGTGAAATATCAATGAAGTGAAAGGAATTCAAATGACAGACCTGTATTTGTTTCAGTGTAGCGCTATCGCCAGCGACATCGAAGATGTTACAGTAAACACACAAACACATTTCCTGATTTGTTCGCTGGTTGCTGACATATGGCCAGGTCGCACACACACAAACACACACACACACACATAGTGACACACACACACACACAAACATACTCATAATGCATTGGCTGTGGTCAGCCTCATAACCCCACACGCTTAGGGGTCAGGGGTCAACAGGAAGTGCTTTCCCGCCACTAAACGGCACGTCAACATGTTTAATCAAATTAGCAAGCAGCCAATAATTTACGCTTTTCATTAATTATACAGGATAATTCTAATTGCAAATTCAAATGTATTCTCTTCGAGCAGAAGGTGTTCAGTAATATTTCAGGGAATTTGCATATTAAATGGGGGTCGTTGTGCATTATGTATGCTAATGTATGCGCATTGTCTTTATTTTTAACTGGAGGCCATATGGAGCAGGTGAGACAGTCTGAATCTCTTCTTTTGTGGTGTTGAACGCCTCTCTGGCCGGGCTTTGATTCCCAGTAACACCAGTAACACCAGTAACAGGAAGTGTCAAAACGCTGTTTCCTGTCTCTGTTAGTCTGTTGCTCTACTACTTTGCACACACTGTCAACACATACACACACGCAATGTCAGCATACACACAAATGCACATGCATACACACACAGTGTCAAAATATTCACACACACACACACACACACACACACACACACACACACAAACACACATACAACCACAGAGATTGTGAGTGCATGAAGCAGATCAGCAATGACTTAACTGGAGTGACATGTCTTATAAGAGTATTTAAGAGAAAATTATATTATTGGTGATCTATTTGTTGCGTCCCACTATCCTATGGAAAGTGTAGTGTTTCTCATTTTCACCTTGAATTGAGCTGTAGTGCCCATTTAGCCCTCCGGGTGGCCTTCTGAATGAATCAATTCACACATTTGCTAAATCTCTACCACTCAACCTGGGAAGGTAATTTACAGTTTTACAACTAAGCATTTAAATGCTTTATTCTTAACAGAAATATTTTAGTTTGATGCAACGGATGATACAACGGATTAGGTAAAAGATTCATCATGATAAACTTCTTACGAAGATTGCTATTTAAGATGGCTGTTATGGGTGGTATTTAATTATACTGAGCCTATAGTAAGACGTCCCCAACATTCAACAGTTGCGCTGCTTCTGTCCACTCGTCTACTCTCTATATTGGAGGCAGGGCTCAAGCAGCTCCTCCATACACACGTAGCGTTTTTTCTTGTGTTTTTGGAGCTTTTTCTCTGCCTTGCTTTGCACAATGCTTGTAGATTGCCACTGTTTTAGGACAGTTATGTAGAATCACGTTATGTAGAACAATTCAGGCGAGAAACAAAGTCTTTTACATGATTATTTGTAGAGTATTTCTGCTTCTACAGTGTATTTTAATTGCATTGTCTCTAAAAACACTATAAAAACGTGAGGCGAGGCGGAAAAAAATAGACTCCAGACAGAAAAAAGTACCGATAGTAATAAAATGTGGTATCGTATCGTTTTTAACTTTTTTTTCTAGTATAGGTATACCGTGCAACAGTAGCGTGGTGTGCAACAAGCTATGAGCCCAAAGAAACTGTAGATAGAAAAACTCCACACAAGTGCCTTAATGCTATAGCTGTTTTGGTCGTGTGGTTTTATTTTATTTAGGCTATGTTGTATTTTTTATTAGATATTTAAAAAAATACACTCCAATTCCAATGTCTGAATATTCTAAAGAATTAGAAGTTTATCACTCTTTGAAAGGGTGTACTTACTGCATTATTATGAATTATTATTAAAGCATTATTATGCTATTATATTATCAGTGGCATAAAATGGTTCTAAAAATTACAATAATATCGTTAATATCGCAATTATTTCTGGATAATATATCGTCCAAAAAAGGTAGTTATCGTACATAAGTGTAACATTCTAGAATATATAATAGAAATAGAAATAGAATATAAAATACCAGGAGCTATGAATATGTAAATTCCCTATGCACTTACAACCCTACCCTACCCCCCCTAAATTCTATTGTTACGCTGACTTTCCTTGTAGCATTCCCAGTGGAAGGCAGGAATATTTGGCTGTTTTAAGTCAAGTCCTCACCCCCCGATGGTTCAGACAGGTTGTCTGAACTATGTCCCTGGTTCCCTAGGCCTAAACACACACACTGCCTGACTGGTGTGTGAGGTGGTGTTAAAAGCATGCTGGATATGTGTGTGTGTGGGGGGGGGTAACGATTAATTAAAAGTGGAAGCGGAGGCACGGGGAGGGGTGTAATAACATGTTAGGTCTTAACCAAGAACTGACTTAATGATCTGAGATCACAGCTCTCTTCTCCTTTCCTCTCCCCTACTTTCCACTCCTCTTCTCCCCTCCTTTGTCCTCTAATAAATGAAAGGAAGAATGTGTTTTGGGAAATTGTCTTGTTTATAATAACTGATTTTTTTCCTATCTCTGGTCTGTAGTGTTGCTGACAGCCACGGGCCAGAGGTCAATTGTGTTTCTATTTAGTCTTCTCTGAAACATCTGGAAACATCTGCTTTCCCAAGAGAAACTCCACTTCCTGTCTGTCTGCCTATTTGTCCTTGTATCTATATATCTATCTACATTAACTGTAACTATCATGTCTATATGTCTATCTGTCTAAATATACTGTATGTGTCTATATAATATGTATACGATGGCTAAAAGTGTGTTCTCTCCAAAATAGACCAGTTTGTGTTACAGTACATACTCTAGTTAGTGTAAATATTGTGTCACTACTGTAGTTACTACACAGTAATGTAGTAGTCATTACTGTGTCTTTATTAAGCAAGCTAAGCTAAGTTAATGTGCTTCCATCCAGCTGTTGTGCAGGAGTTGAGTGTCTTCCTGGATGTGGGTTGTGGGTGGAAAAAACACAAGGTCAAGACAAGGTCAGAGCTAATCTGCATCCTGGTGCGATGCTGAGAAACGTCCCCACTGAAACATCTGGAATGCCTGCGTTTACTCTTGGTGGAATGCCGAATGTTTACACAACATGCTAAAGTAGCAATATATAAATAAATGTTCACGACTTACCAGATTAAATAATGTTTTGTAGCTTGTTTCATAATAACCATGACATGTATCCAGATGTTGGTAAATATATTGCTTTAATCGCATAACATGTAAATATTACCGAAGGGTTAACATTAAAACATACTGTATGTTATAACTAGAGACATTATATAGAAGAGACAAACCACTTCAAGAATCCTGAATAGAACTCTATGGGAAAAGTCTGTAATGCCAAAGATGGCGGTTGTAGAGACTCTATTGTGTATTCAACTGATTGTCTTAAAGTTGTATTATGAGACTTTATATGTCTGTCATTAAGCTAATGTGTCTTGGGTAATGTAGATTGGTAAAGGATTTTTAAAACGTTTTATTATAACGTATGAACCAAACGAACGAAGAAAAAAGAACAAAAGCACATATCCACAAAGAGCCTGAAATTAAATGATCTCCACATAGTAATAACAAAGTGTATATGTACATGTGACACATAGCGTACATGTACATGTGCAGTATCAGTGTGCTAACTGGTCTCCAGTGAGGAGTCTGTTGGGTTGGCAGCAGGATACACACATCCATTTTCACACACCTCTAGTACTGTGTGTGACAGCTGGAGAGTGCATTCATTAATGACTGACAGCTAAACAGGCGAAACACTAATAACATTTAAACCCTGCTAGAGGCCTAACACCCAACAGCAATCGATGGATCAATGTCTTCACACACACGCACACACACATTTTCACTTCCTCTCTTTACACCTGCGCACACAAATCACTCTCTCCCTCACACACACACACACACACACACACACATACACCTTCAATCTAGGTGGCCTGTTGCTCTCGGCTCTATATCAGCGGATGAGGACAAGTACTCACACAACAAAGATCCGATTTACTTACTCTCTTACTCTCTCTCTCTCTTTCTCTCTCTCTCTCTCTCTCTCTCTCTCTCTCCCTGGTTGTTCCCAGCGCTGGGTGGAGCAGTGGATTAGCTAACGATGGACTGGGTGGATGTGTAGATGTTTGATGGGACCACTGGGGTCTTCTGCCAGGTAGGATTAGCAGGGCCTGATTAGGAGGGGGTCCTGCTAAGCCCTCCCGCCTCCCGTAAACCCAGGTTCGCACACACGCACACACGCACACACGCACACTCGGATTCAACCATAACAGTCCAGCTTAATGGTGAGGAGCTATGCTCCCTACCGAAGTGCACTATTGCCAATGTTGTGACCCCCTGCACGTCAATTCTTTGTAAGTGGCTTGGGGATTAGAACAGTTTATCGCTACCAAGGGGATGTTAATGTACAGGACAAAAAGTACACAGAAGAGCGAACAGATAAACTTCGACTAGTTTACACTAGTTCACGTCATTGCCCTATACTTCTTCTACTGGTTGTATTGTTGTGTGTATTTGGTAAATGTGAACTCTGTACCTTGTTTGCACTATATATTTATATTTAAAACATGTGTCGTTTGTTCACACACATTTGGTGTATTTTTCCTACATGTCCTGTGTGTGTGTAATGTGTGCTTTTGTTGCTCCCAGTTGCTCCGGTTCCTCCTCCAGTGCATGATGGGAGGGGGGAGGGGGGTCTGGATTAGCGTTATCTACGGTGTCGTCCAACGTCTTTAAGTTAGGGAGCAGGGCTGGCCTGATTTGCATAAGTAATTAGCTAATGTGCGGTTCAATTTCTCTCCCATCTGGCTGAGGGAGCTACAGCTCATTCCTCAAATTGACAGGCGGTCACTATCGCTAGCCACACTGCAACAGGGCGCCCACCAAATTAATTTGTCAACCTTCTCTAGTAATGGGACGTTCACCTTGAAAACTCAATTTACCTGAGGAGAGAGAGCGAGGCAGGCGGGTGGTCCGAGAGAAGACCAAGATTTCTCAAAAACATTCCTTCAGGTGAGATAAATAGAGAGGGTAACAGGTCGTGGGTGACGGGGATGGGGGCTAGTATTGGAGGAGAGTCTCATCGAAACAAAGCCTGAAATGGTTTTAAAACAAGCCGAGGTCAGAGTGCTTCGAAAAATGATCTTCCACTCCATAAGGGTTCTCTAAATAGACATAGGGTACCGTAACTATATCTTTAAAATCTACAAAATGGTCATTTATAAATGCGTACGTTTATAAATAAAAACCTAATGAATTGGACATAAACAATTATTTGTACATTTTGTCCCATGATTGCAATTCTGGTAGAGTGTTTTAAGAGTTCTGACGGTTACATTACTTCTATTAACATTGCTCATGTTTTTTGTGTGTATGTGCATGTGTCTGTGTATTACATAGAATATATGCTGATGTTTAGGCTGTGTGTCTGTTGTTCCAAGGATCTCTAGTTATTCAAAACATGTGAATATGGTGAAAAAACCCACCAATCCCTATGTTTAAACACAATCTGTTGAATCAATTTAGCTGGCTGTGAATTTAAAACAAGGTACAGTATTATCTTAGTACATGGTGTTTGATCGTGTTTATAGCGTGTGTGTGTGTGTGTGTGTGTGTGTGTGTGTGTGTGAGAGGGTGGGAGCGTGTGTGTGTGTGCATGTGTGTCTGCATATAGCTTCATCTTTAGACGCAGGTATTGATGATTCCTGGGGGCATCCTGGCCCTCCTAGCAGTAATCATTAAAACACACACATACTCTCCCTTCTATCCCTTCCACCTTCTGATAACTCCCTTCATGCCAGCATTGGGATGTATGTGTGTGTGTGTGTGTGTGTGTGTGTGTGTGTGTGTGTGTGTGTGTGTGTGTGTGTGTGTGTGAGAGAGAGAGAGAGAGAGAGAGAGAGGCCTGTTGTGGGACCAAACTCAGGGAAATGGTCCAAAAAGGGAATTTAATGAAAGAACCCAAATTAATTTTAAGTCTCATCTTTAGCTGGAGGGGAGAGACGGAGAGAGAAAGAGAGAGAGAGAGAGAGAAAGAGAGGGAGAGAGAGAGACAGTTTTCTCATCAGGTTGTTAAAAATAAAGCTCCTCTCTGTTGGGCCTCGTTCAGCCTCCAGTTCTTATTAAATTTCTTTGTACTGAGAGCCTCAAATGACCAGTCACACACACACCTAGGCGTACATTACCCTCCATAAGCTATGCAACCATTAGCATGCACATTGTGATGTAGTAATTGTTCGACACACACACACACAGTAAAAAGGTCTTTAAAACTTCTGTGTCAACTATCAGACTTTCCATTTCGCGTCTTCAGGACAACGTTAGCTTAACGACCAACTAACCTAGCATTGCTATTAGTGCTAGCCCTCCCATATGGTGCTAGCTGCTCTTTAATGTGGCATAGCGCGCCCCCCTCTACCCAACCCCACACCAAGCCATTTAGCTGCCCCCCTCCCTGCGCCACATGCCGTGACCTTGGCAGGTTTCACGTGCACACCCGCGCCATCTGCAGGCGCCAGGCTTGGGCAGTAAAGCATCGCGACCCCGTGTTACGTCTCCGCCAGGGCCCCGGCCAGATGGCGCTGCCCACTAAGAGGTTTTACGGCTGAAGACGAGTTGGGGCCCTCCGCCACCCCTCCAACCCCCCTCACCCTGCCAGGAGCCAAATCTGCACCACACCAGCAGAACCTCAATATTTCAGTCATGATTATCAGCAGACCAACCCACAGCCTGTGGGGTAGCAGTATCATGGTTTTTTGGCAATGGGGTTTTCAGGTTATTTGATTGGGGTATCAAGGTACATGGTTTGTGGATGACAGGGCTGCTTTCTGGGGTAAACAGGCTTTACCAGTCTTTTTGTAATAATCAGTAAACAACCAGCTAAAAATCCACCAGTAAAGACCTAGCAGATAAAATTATATTAAAGTTTTATAACTAGTGAAATGGCCAAACTGAAGAATACTTTACTTATATACTTTAGAGTCATATTCATGAGCATGTGTGGTCTGGATCAAACAACTCAGGAATATATATATATAAATATGTGCTCACCGTACAGTAACTGTGTGGTCAATTTTAATGTGCTTGCATATGGTGACTCCTAAAAGTATTCTGAACGTGTGTACTGTTTTGATATTATTTTATGTGAAAACCTAATCTCATCAGATCCCATTAGATTTAATTTGATTCAATCAGATTTAATCTGATCCCACCAGACTCCACTAGATCCCATCAGATCCCAAAAGATCTCATCAGATCTCATCAGACCTCATCAGATCTCATCAGATCCCATCAGATCCCATCAGATCCCATCAGTTCTCTTGTGTAAGACTCAAAGGGAATGTGTGAGCAGGTCTTTATGGCCCTGCAGCCTCGGAGCAAACAGACTAGGAGAAAATCTCCAATTCATTGAGATCCAGTCAATAACACTGTAATATTTATGATGCTGCAGCCCAAACTCCAGCTATCCTGAATTATAAATTATTATTGATTTGTGTTGTGGACTGACTGAGTGGTGCAATATGTCTGCCTGTGCGTGCGTGCATGTATTTGTGTGTGTGTGTGTGTGTGTGTGTGTGTGTGTGTGTGAGTGCCTGTGTAAGGATATAGCTTTATAAGTATTTCAGGGTTTTATGCCTTGCTAATGTTTGACTGCTGTTGTTCACCATTTTTGTATTTGACTTTGTGTTGTCATACACTTTGTGTGTGTGTGTGTGTGTGTGTGTGTGTGTGTGTGATTACCACCTTGCATCAACCACACACATACACACACACGCAGGCCCATTCTGCCACACATGGAATTGAACCTTCCAACCTGACATTGTGCCTTGCTCTGACTGAATTGTAAATATATGCATGTAGATTTGTAAGACAGACGGGCAGACGTATATTTTAGTCATTATGTAACAGAACTCTCTCCTCCATCTGTTGCCTCCCATATCACCTCCTTCCATCTTTATATAGAAATCAATAACCTCTTAATCTGCCCTCCTCTCCTCTTCCCTTCCCCCCGCCTCCCCCGTCATCTCATTCTCACCAACCCCCCCTTTCCATCACACCTCCTCCTCTGGAACGAGAGAGATGAGTCCAAACAGGCCCTGTGCTGAGGGTTCTGTCGAACACTGACCTAAAGATATTATACAGAACACATTCTGTCACAACTATATATTATATATAATCATATCTATATATTCCATTCAATATGTCTATATTAGTTTCCTTTATCTTGTAATCTGCTGAAGTCCAACATATTTAAATCTCTCCGGTCATAATATCATAAAAGCTATAATTAAATGTACACACATCCTATTATTAAAAAAATTAATCTTTGGTTTTTATGAATGTGTAGCCTACATACTAAAACGTAGCTATAATGATGTATCAGTGATAACGGCGCTCCACGGTTATAGGGGTTTAACTTTCTCCCCATGTCAAGCGTGCCAGCAAAGAGGAGCTTCTCTCTGCAGGATCGAATTAAGACGCCACTGCGAAGTCGTCTGGAGGAGGAGAAAGTGACGCAGCTTGCATTGCAAAATAAAATGTTACCTGGTAGCCTATGGGCTATATTTGATGCCATGTAGGCCTAGCTCTGGTTACAGATGCTACAGGTTACAGATGTTTCCTATAAGCCTACCTTTTAGCGGCTGTTGAGGTTTTGCTCAATCGTTACTGTTCGTTTTTTCGGTTGTTGTCTGTCGTTCTTTTTGTCAGCCTAGGTGTACTAGCTGTATTATATTTGACTTACTACCTTTCAGTCAAGATCAGTATACGAGCAGTATCCAATATGGCATTTTGGAAACAACCATAGAATTCTCGGCAACACTACTTCATCTTATCTTACTATAGTTCTTACCATCATTCTGCCACCTACTGGATAAACAAGGTTATTTATTGAAACGTGACCGGTAAGATTCAAATTTGTCCGTTAAATTATATTTTTTCCGAACATCGGTCCAGCAGGAAGAAATCCTAGCAGATACTCTATTCATTCAATAACAGCCTAAATCTTAACATATTCCATAACAACCTGGATCTCAATCATGTCTAAATATTCCCCAACAGCCTAGATACTAATCATCATCTATATATTCCATAACAGTAGACAGGAGATGCAATATGGTAACTGGTCCATCGTAACCGTTGGTAACCAGCCTCCAAACATTCTCACAGTGCTGAACAAATCTCCTCTAAGATGGCCTCCATGTGGAGACATAGGACTGTGCCAACAATTTTATACACAGACACACACACACACACACGCACACATCTGCTGGCGAGGCGTGAAACCACGGATGGTCGTCCTTAATTAGCCACACCGCTCTCATATTCGTGATTAAGCCACCGTGTGTGTGTGTGTGTGTGTGTGTGTGTGTGTGTGTGTGCGTGTGCGTGTGCGTGTCAGAGAGATGGAAGGTTATCAGTACACCTTTAATTGGGAAAGCGAGAGAGAGAGAGAGAGACAGGGAAAGGGAGACACTCACATAGTATAGAGTGAGTCAGTTCAATGTCTTGCTCAAGGGTACCTCAACCAGCTCTGTCAGTATAGAAAATTCTTTGCACACACACACACACACACTAGACTGTGTGTGTTTGGTCATTGCGGGCCACTGAACATTTCTCCCCAGATCACATTTGCTGGTTTCAGCCCTGAGGGCGCACACATACACACATACATACTCGTGCACGCACGCACACACACACCTGGAGGGCACCTATCGGGCCCGCCGTGGGGCTCCAGGGGGTCTGATGGGGGTGTGATGGGGGTCTAGGATGTCAGACCCACACAGTAATACAGGGTACTTGATACTCTATATCACAGGCTAGCAATGGCAAGTGTTCTGTGTAATAACAGATTCCATGGTGATTGTAGACAAAACACTAATACTGCTCAGGTATTATGCATGTATATACATACAATACATATATATGATATCCTGCACAAATGGCAGGTTTTAAAATACTTATGCAATCACACAATGATACCAGATTTTCCACAGTACCAGTAATAATGTTGTGGTTCTGAGATAAACAAGGTATCCAGAAAATAGATACAGCATGTGTGTGTGTGTGTGTGTGTGTGTGTGTGTGTGTGTGTGTGTGTGTTGCATGTGTGTATGTGTGTATGTGTGTGTGTATTGGCCCAGTTTCCACTGCAGGTCAGTGGAATGACACTGGAGCAGAACTGGGAATTAACTGGGAGTGTTTTGTCTACCAGCCTGTGTCTTACTCTGTCTGCTGGTGTGCGTGTGTGTGCGTGTGTGTGTGTGTGTGTGTGTGTGTGACCTTGAGGAAGTGTAATGTTGCTGTTTGTGGTTTAGCCTTCTCTCTTTTCACTGGGATATCTATAACACACACACACACTCACAGTTTAACACACACGCTCGTGCGCAGACACACACATACGCACGCACACATTGAATCGGGTGCAGTGAATAATTCAGTTCAGTGACCAAACCCCTTGCTGAAGTGTCTAACCATACACACACACATACACACACACAGTGTCACCCATTACCCACAATGCACTGCCATTCTGTGTCTCCACCCATAAAACCACAAATATTACCTAGAATCCCCAGCCGGGTGCGCCGGGGGGGGGGGGGGGGGGGGGGGGGGGGGGGGGGGGGGGGGGGGGGGGGGGGGGGGGGGGGGGGGGGGGGG